>APFE031326826.1:293687-309617 GCA_000404065.3 Pinus taeda
TTTCCCCTTTACCGAAACCAACATGCAAATTTGAATTTCACAACTCAAAACATGACAGTGACCAACAAATAAAAGAAATTAACTTGGACAGAAAGCAATAGCTTCACCTTCATTCTTGAGTTGCTTCTATTTATTTGAATTTGACTTGTGATGTTCTTTATCTCACAAGAAATTGAAATCATCACTAGTATTAAATTCATTTAACATGGACTTTGGATATCCCATTGACATCTATGTTTTTGTTGCCATGCCTAAAAACCATGGAGATCCATGTCAATAGTATAATAAGATGTGTGTTTTATGCTCAAGAACACATTCCTTATTAACCATTGTTACCTGACATAAACCAAAGGGACAACACAATATTAGTGTATATGAAATCCTCTACTGAAATATAATCGTAACTTATCTAAGAAGTCTAAAAGATGTTATTAATTAATAAACTTTGTATTTGGAAATTTTGTTTCTTTATATTTGAAAAAGACAATGTTGTACAACACTTCTGTTTATTTATCCAGGCAATTATATCATAGCATATGTCACATGGTAGCAATCGACAATACCTAAAGTAAAAAGAAAAAATTTCTCAAGAAAATAGATTTAGAAAAGAGCTTTGAAAACTATAAGTTTGTTATCAAAGCTTTAATTAGTTTAACAAAACCATTCATAGGGAACAAACAGGACAATGGCCAAAGTCTCTTTCATACAAATAAAGCTAAAGTCACTATTGTCATTGCAAATAACTGAAATTTGGGCAGTGGTCTAACAATTAGAGCTTATTTGCAGGGAAGACTTGTCAATACCATCATTTTTTTTCCACAGTCTATTGTGTCTCTATATCCAAATCATATAGCTTGTTATTATTAAGTTCTGCCTTTCAAGTGTTGATTTTTGGCTCACCCTTTAAAACACGATTCTACCACTCGATTTGATTTTTTTTTTGTCAGGAGGATTCATAGGACCTTCCCATCCTTTGTTTTACATCAAACAATAACCGACCATCAATGATATAAATAATAACAGATACACAAAAAAGGCCAAAGATGCACCTATTATATACCTATGTTCTAGGAATCATCTGACCTTACTAGTGCAAATAGCTCACCCTGAAACAATAGCATCCACGTGGAATTTACAAAACCAATCAAAATATGAACATCCTTTTAATCAATATAATCTCTGACTTAAAATAAAAGTGGCCTAGAATTGAATGTAACATCAACCATGTCAAGTAACTAACATCAAGTGAGAAATATAGTCCATTCATATTGGATTAGCGAAATAATTGATGTGATAACACTTAGAATCAAACAAATGACTTACAGCTAAGAAATGCAAATAAATGACTTACAACTAAGACATGAGGTTGCCCTTTCAACCCTGTCATTAAATAACTCTTCTTTATGTCACAAACCATTAAACTTTTTCTGATACCAGATGGAAGTGGTATTGTAACATTAACCTCTGATAGAGTCTATTTCCATGACTACTTCTCAAGATCCAATCCATTACCAACATTTGGGGCTAGATAAGATACATGCAAAACCCATCAACATGAAAATGAAATCCACATCCTTGTAAAAAAAATGGGAGGAAACAAAAATCCACAAATTGAAACAAATTTTAGGATAACTCATTCCTACAACATGATTATCTTATCATGAACAATAAAAAAGGAAATCAAGAGATATATAATTTTTTCCACATTTTGACAATCATTTCCTTTTGCATATTCTATGAGCAATTGATGAAAAAAGTTAGCTAAAGCTTGTCAACATCAAGATTATAGTAAAACATAAAGGAACCACTCCAACACATATAATCCTAAACATAAGTATCTATACATATAAGTATTTATTGAGGACATTGTATTTTGTGAAAATATGGAAGTTAAATCTTTGAAATAACACAATTTACGATACCACTACCTTACAAAGTCCATTCATTCGAGTAATTACGAAGCTCATTCAAGAATTTCTTCAAAGTTCAAAGTTCAAACAATTAACATGTAGCCTAAAAATACTCAGATTTGAAAAAGAGATAACCCAAATATGTAGAGTATATATCTCATATTTATATATCCTAATTTCCAGACATTGAAATGACACTTTTTAGCATACTATTGTGAATTCAACCCAAAATGCTAGAATAAATATTGATGGTTATTTTTGTTAAAAATGGAAACTAGGTCCAAATTCCACTTTGAATAGCTCCTTTGGGGAATATAATTGTGGCATTGAATTCCTCTTTTCGAGAGGATCAAAAGCAATCTAAATATCATGAAATTTGGATAAGTAGAAGTGGAATTTTGAATTTATGTTTCTCTCCTGTACATTATTTAGGTCGGCCTCAACTATATGTCGGCTTAAGAAGATCAAAAGTCATGTCCCCTCAACTCCATTGAATTGTATATATATAGGAGCATTCTCTCTCATTTGGGACACATCAATCAAAAGAAAAAGATATCTCTGTGGCAGCAAAGATTAAGGAGGATAAATTCTGGTTATTGTTGGGACTATTTTGATTAGGGGTTTGTCATAACAGGTCTGAGTTTGGAAGCACTGCTTCACTATCGTTAAGGACAATCTTATATATGGGTTGTGACTTGTTTTGTATGGGACTTCTTCCTGTAGTTTGGCTGCAACTAGAAGATATTCTCACAGCTTGACCGTAGGCCTTGAATCACTTGCCCAGGAAACTAAAATACAATATAAATTCGTTAACCTTATATGATAGTATTCATGTGCTTGTTGATGATGACATGGAAACTTAAAAATGGGCTAGGATTACTACAAATAATAGAGCCATTCTAAGAAAAAAAAGGTGGCGCTGTTTATAGAATTCAGTTTGAGTAGCATGCTTTAGAAGCCCTAATCTAGAACCACAAAGATAATATCAACGGTGACCTTAATGTGGTCATAAACTAGCTTCTTAAGCCAATGAAAGGGAGCATCATGTCAAACAAGGAAGGTCACAATAGAAAGGAGAATTTTTGGATCAATCAACTTAGAAAGCAGTGGATTGTTGTTTCCCTAACCAGACCAATCTTGTACAACAATATGATTTTTCCTCTATGAACAAACTACCTAGATTACAGGATTGAATGGATCTAAGAGAAGTGATGCCTGATCTTCATATTGGCAAGTTATTTTATATCATTTTACTCTCTCTCTTTCTCTACTGAACATTTAATGATAATAATAAGAAGATTTGATCAAGGGTTTTCCCCATCTTGGGGTTTTTCCCTAGATTGAGCCATATTCTCATGTCTTTCTGTCTTGGATTGTCTTTTGCATCTATAATTTATGTTATTTCATCAGTTACTATTCTATAATATCTAATGTGATTGGTAAATCGATTAATGGGCATATGGTTGAATGAAGCATCTAACCTAAGCAAAGAACATGTTAACTGAAAATTAACATGGTATCAGAGCTTGGGTGAGGACAAGCCCAAGCTTAAAGAGATTGCAATCACTAAAGAATTTCACTAATGCCTCCATATATCTATGGTAAAGCAAGTCAGAGTTCAAATTTGGGTTATTTCTCAAGGTCTTCTTCAAGCCCTAATCAGTAAACATGGGCACCAATCCTAAAAGTGTTCAACTATCACGAGCAAAAGTTGGAAGACAACAAGGTATGTTTTGTACTTTATAACAATCCTACTCATCAAGCTTAAGACTATATAATCATCATAAGCTTATGGAAAGATATTTTCTATGATCCTTAGAGGTAAGGTTAATCCTCTACAAATATTTGTTTGAAATACTATTCTCATCTCTAGAGGACTAATCAACTATAGGATATATCTATCTAAGATATATTGAATGCTTCAGATAACAAGTATAGGCTTGCATTCATTCTATCATTACTTTTGAAGCTAAGATTATTTCCTAAGAAGTTACAGTCCTGGAAATCAATCAAGGGTGCTAAATAGTAGACCAAAACATATTTTAGAAGGTGTTAGAGCCTAGATTGACCTCAGGTTGAAAGAAGGCAATCCTAAGATAACCACAAACAAAGTTTAACCTGGTAGCTAGCCCTACCAGGTTGGGAGAGGACTCTCTCCTTGTGAATATTAGTGAATATGACTAGATCAGATATGGATTTTAGGCTAGGTATAGTAGCTCTAGGGTTTTTGATTTATTTTTTTGGGTTTTTTGCTGGATCAAATGGAGCAAGCAGTGTCACGGAAATCAAGTCAGGATGTAGGGTGTTCTATGGGGCAAGGTAGGTAGGTGTTTTGGCACTTAGAATTGAGTGAGAAGAAAGGTTTAAGACTAGTGAGGAGCTGAAGAGGGCATGAAAAGATCATATATCCTTCTCAAACAGTAGAAAACATCAAAAACTGAATGGTTTCCTAAGGCGGAGCACTGTAAACAATGTATTCTACTTATCTATCTTGATATCATTCAGCTAGAAGAAATGAATTATATTGTGGCACACATAACACATGAGAAAAACTAATAACAGAAGAAGAAACTATGCAAAAAAACTTTACCACAAGTATCCCATAAAAATAGCTACAAATCCTGGTTTATTTCCTTGCCAAACCGCTGATAAAGGTGTACAATGTAGCTTAGAGCATCCAAGAGAGTTCAACCTTTGCTAATGATAGAAAAAAATACATAATATAGACATTGAACCACCTATGCTATCCATCAGGGGTCGAATCCAAGAGAAACAAAGTTTTTACAACCATTTCCAAATAGGGAATAAGAATGTAGGCAGTGGAACAACTTGCCCAATAAGCATGGAAATTGATTCATTGACCCCCAAACCACCTCAAACTGATGAATCTATCCTATAAGATATTTTCACTATTAAATTTACATATCAAGGAATTAATTAGAATCATAAAATCATCCATGAGGAGATAAAAAGTCAACTTGCAGTGAAAATAGGCGAAAATTGGATTTTTTGGCAAACTAGCCCAATGCGCAGTGTCACTGGCCAAGTGCACAATGCCGCTTTCCACCCACTCCTAGAGGCCTTCCCATTGGCCAAGTTAAGCACAAGATAGCTCATTAGAAAGGTCTTCCTGTCAGGTTTCTGGAACATCCTGAATTTTTGCATTTGGAGGTCAGTTGCCCGCTCAAAAGTGAAATCTCCCAAGGTTGCTTCTGTGTGTCCAAAAAGAGGTAGAGAGGTCATTTTTTGGTAGTTTTTTTACTTTTTGGTGACCTAGTTTTCCTCCAAAATTGCTGAAATTTTCTAGGTTTGATGCCATAATCATGATGAATCCAAATATATAAGCTTTTCCTCTAAGAAGTGCTCCAGGGAAAAGGCCAATTTCCTGTTTTCAAATTTTCAAAATTTCAAAATTTCAAAATATCATCAAAACTTGCCTAGATTTGGCACAAGGCACCACCATTAGTTGCTTTGATGGGCTAGTTAGGCTTCAGCCAATAGTTTCAACTTATCTTTCTCCTTTTCTGTCTTTAAGGCCTTCCTTAACCTAGCCTTAAGCTTCCTCATCCTTATGTTGCAGATTTTGTTCCGGGTCATGTAGTGGTAGGCCATGTGGCAACGCATCTTCTTGTCTCTGTTGGCCTTCTCAATCAGCCCCTCAAGGTGTATATTAACCCTTTCAAACCAAGTTTCCCTATCATTCTCAATCTCTTGTTCAATTGAATTCAACTTGACATTTTCCTCCTTGGCCTTGCCTATTTTCCTTGATCATTTGTAGCTCCATGAGAACTTTATTATCGCTCAATTGTTTGTTTTCATGCTCTAAATACCTAATGATGAACTTAGCTCTCTCTAAGTTATCTGAAAAGGATTTTATTTCGGCCTCTTGTTCCTTTATGATCACGTCTTTGACAATCTTTGGATCCTAAGCTTCCAAATCAAAAATTTCAACTCCATGATCAGTGAAATGTTGTTGTGGCTCTTCATGATCAACAAGGTTAAATTCTCTTTCCTGCTCATCACTAAGATCCCTCTATTGCACCTTTTTCTTTCCCTTACTTTTTCCCTTGCTTTTCTACCAAACTTGTACCTGTTTTGCTAAAGAAGAAGGCAAAGCCCCTTCCACACCTTGTGGAGATAGAATTTTCCTATGGCCTGATGATGAAGGTGAGACCCCTTCTACACCTGGTGGAGATAATACTCACCTAGCAGCTACAAAAAGTTTCCTAGTTCCAATATTATATGTCACAAACACTGGCACTCCAATAGTTTCAATCTCTTTTACCTTTTCATGTCCTGAAGTTCCACCTTCTTCATGATGTACTGATGAAAAGATTTTTGGGCCTTTGAACATCTCATGAGAAATGAAAGTATCCCATGGCATGTTAAGAAGGTTCATCTGATGTAGAACAATGATTTTAATAAAAGAGTAATGGAAAATGCTATTCAACTACTAGGGGTATGACTTCCACTTTACAATATGTGCCATCTTCTTAATGTTTCTGAACATGAAGTAAGGGATATTCATCATTCTTACTCTAGTGAAATGCATCAGCAGTCTAATGTGGTAGGCATACAATCGAGAGAACCTACCTTCACAAGCGAAGTACTTGATAATGATTTTCATCAATGGAGCAAACCTGTCTTCCAAAAACTTAAAGAGGAATACTCTATTCATTTTGTATTTGTATCTGGCCTTGACGTAAGGCTCATAGTACTCCCTATCAATATCCTAACCTTTGTTCCATTTTTCACCCACATTTGGGATACCTATAGCCTCTGAGATGACATTTGGTGATATGGTGAATGTTATTCTGGCAAGGGTTACTTCATTATTGTGCAAATGTGTCACAAACAACCTTGCCAACTCATGATGAAATTTGACTCTTTCTATCATTTCACAAAAATCAAAGCATGACTAGTGTTTAAAGCAAGAAATGGCAAGTGGACAGGCTTGCAACTCCCTCAAACTAGTGGTACCTTCTCTGATAATTCTTCCCCCTTTATGAGGCTTCCTTTGTTGTATGTTTCTCTCCCTAGAACTATCACTAAGGGTGTCTTCTTCAAACTCATACTCACTATCTCTTTCCATTGCTTTTTGTGGTTGTGAACACATGTTACAATGATGGGAAGGGTGGATGAAATAAAGATGAGTATGAAGAGGCTTTTATGGATGAGTAGCATTTTAGGGAGTGTGAATGGGATTTGTTGGGTTTGGGGAGAGTGTAAGTGGGAATGTGGGAATGGGGAAAATGTATGAGGGGAAAGGTATTTAGGAAATAGGTAAATGGGAATGGGGTTTGGTCTAGGGAATAATGGAAAAGATAGGGTAAGTAAAATAATGGAGAGATGATGAGAACTAGGGTTTCACCCTAAGGGCTAGGGTTTGAATTTTAAAAATGTTAAATACCAAGCTTAGCAATCAAAACCCTAGATCATAAGATAGGAGTAATGTACTTACTTATTAGAGAGAGGAACTGAAGATTTTGAGGTGACTTGGCAACTGTAGAGCACTTTGGGCTTGGCTGGGAAAATGCGCAGTGCCTCACACAGGTGTGCAGCACCTCCCAGATGCACAACACCCATGTAAATTTACACTGGAAAACATTGCCAGGTCCGCACCGCCTCCTAGATGTGTAGCTCTAACCTTAGATGTTGGCATTATGACACAAGTTTGGCACTATGACACAGGTGTTGTCCTTGATGGAAACTCACTCAAATGACAGATCACAATTTAGGCTCTCAGAATGAAATAAAAAGAGATATACGCAAGTTCCTATTAACCAAGTTGCGTAAACATGCAGGTTCGACGATCAAAAGGTGCGTATACATATGCATGCACTTCCATGCACGGAAAAGTGCGTACATGTAGGAAAACTTATTTTTAGTCCATGGTATTTAGTCCTTGGTATTTGGACCTATGCCTTTGGTCCATGGTATCTCGTTTGACGTGTTGAACCCAGATATTGGGTCCATAATATTGGTTCTAAGTGGTTTTGGACTGTGGTATTGAGTAAGGCCTAAGACTATAAAAGGAGAAGGAGATCATTAGGAAAATGGATTCACTCAAGTATTGAATATCTTATGAAGAGAAAGATCTAGAATACTGGTCATTGGGTTATGGAGCATAGCCAGATCTGAACCAAGGAGGAACCTGAGCGCTAGAAGAAGGATAAGTTCTATTAAAGGGTCAAGATCATAAGGCTTGAAGAGAAGTATCTTTGTGTGATTTTTTATCTGTTATATTTGGTGCATGACTTGATCTATAAATTTGATAATCTAGGTATAACTGATGTCTGAATATTTGAATAGGGTAAATTATCTTTTATAGATCTGTACGCAGGTTCAGCATTGCAAAAACACATATACACGTAGGTTAGGTAATTCAAAGAAACATATATGTAGGTTTACCTTAATACAGAAGCGTATGCATGCAGGTTTCACATATTGAAGTATCGTACGTCTCACAAAATATGTTTTAGCTACTTCTATTTATTGTTGTACTGTTCAGGGTTTAGAATTGGTGTCTGGTTACTGTTACTATTTTCTGGTTACAACATTCAGAGAAGTGATTGCTTGAATCATCTTTTGGTTGGTGAAAAGGAGATTGGTTGATGCAGATATATTTGATGTTTGATTGATGTCATTGATGGATCCAGTCTAAAAATTTATGAAACGTGTTCCCTGGAAGAAAAGAGAAGGTTGTAGCCTTCTATAGGTCAGCACATACATACTAGTACATCAGCTAGTACAAGAGCTAAGAGGGTTGTAGCTCCCTTCCAGGAGAAGCTGGAGAATGAGAGAAGGTTGTAGCCTTCTACAGGTTGAAGCCTGCGTACTGGTATAAGATTGCACCAGTACAGATATATTGTAAAAAGAAGTTTCTTATTAAAGGAAGATAGAGACGAATTGCAGTAGGTGGTTTGCACCCACATTGGGTTTCCACCTTATATCTTGTGTTTATGTGTGTGATGATCTATTCTGTTTTACTGAACCTATTTACGGTTCTTAAGGTTAATGAAGTTCTGATGCACTGATTAAAGATCGACATTTAATGAATCATAAGTTTAGTGATATACGCTGGTTGCTTTAGACACAGTTGTGTATATACGTAGTTTCCCAAAACTGAAGTAGCATATACAAATCTGATTGTGAAATGAAAATTAATTGATTTGATAATAATTATTCACCCCCCCCTCTCAGTATTATTTCTAACAATTGCTATCAGATCAGGTCCTTTAGAAGAAGCTTGATCATTTGAAGGAAGATCTATCATCATGAGCAACTATGAAAAAGATGCATCTGTCAGGCCACCAATCTTTGATGGGAGCAACTTCATCTATTGGAAGGTAAGAATCATAGCCTACCTTCAATATCTTGGTACAAAAGTTTGGGATATCATGGAAATAGGATACACATTTCTATCAACAACTCCTACAAATATGGTTGGTTAGAAACAATATGAAACAAATGCAAAGGTTGTCAATACTCTATTAGGGAGTTTATCTCAATCAGAATTCATTAAGGTTATGCAGCTCAAAACCGCCAAAGAATATGGGACAAGATCGTTCTAAGCTATGAAGAAGACGATCAGGTAAAACGTACAAAACTAAAAACTCTTGGAATTCAATATGAAAATCTTAGAATGCACAATGATGAAAGTGTGGCTAATTATTTCTTACGTATAGATGAGATTGTTAATTGTATGAAAAGCTTGGGTGAAGAAATAAAAGAAGTTACTTTGATTGAAAAAGTGTTAAGATCCTTGTCTTCTAAGTTTGAATCAAAACTTTATGCCATAGAATAAAAGCAGGATCTACAGAGCATTACCATGTCACAGTTGCACGGAATCCTAACTGCTTTCGAAATGAGAAAAGGGGGACCATCAGACAGGAGAGAAGCCACATTCAAAGCTTCGGGAAAAGGAGATTACAATGAGTCATGACATATGTCGGAAGGAGAGGAAGAATCAAACTTTGTTAAGAACCTTCAACAGGGTTCTAGAAGATTCAGAGCTACGCTACCTTTCAAATGCTTTGCTTGTGGAAGAGTCGGTCACTACGCAGCCAAGTGCCCTCATAAAGACAATCTTGACAAAGGTAAAGAACCAATTAGATGGAACATAAAACATAATGTAAGTAAGAAGAGCTATTATACTCATGAAGACAGTGATGGATTTTCAATTAGTGATGAAGATGAGAAATGTAATGATTATAGATTTTTGATGGCTTTTGAAGATGATGATTTCTTGGATGCTATAGATGAAGATGATCTCTATGAAGAAATTTCTAAACTTAAAATCTGTTTAGAAGAAAAAAGTATGATTCTAGATACTCTCACATTCCAACTTTCTGAAAGGGAAAACACAATGAAAAGTTAGATTGTGAAATTGTGGGACTTAGAAAAGATATTGAGAAAACAAGAGCTCTTTATCTAAGATTTTCTAAAGGATCTAAAAGTTTAGATGAGATTATCAAAGTGCAACATTCTCCTCTAATCAAGACAGGTCTCGGATATTTTGAAAAAGCATCTCAAGCACAGAAGCCATCCACCGTCAAAGATGCAGCAAGGAGAAGTGAATAGGTTGACGATCGACAAAAAAAAGTAGATCACCATGTAAATCAAGGTCAATCTACTTCAAGGATGAACAAAGATCACCAAGTAAATTGGGAGAAATCTACTTCAAGGATGAACGGAAGCTACAAGCAACCACAGGTAAATCATTCTCAATTTGCCTCAAGAATAAATGCCTATGGAAACTACAATCACCGGGACGGTAGGTTTGATAATTGAAGGAATTTCTTCAATGGCCAATGTTTCTCTTATCATAACTTTGGACACAAAGTAGCTCAATGTGTTTCCTACAAGACCATCATGACCAAAGAAGCATGAAATCAAGGGAGTGTGGCTGGAATAATGAAAAGAACCTACAAAAACTTTTCTCCTCTTGAAAATGAAATAGAATGTTTTATTTGTAACAACTTTGGTCATAAAGATTCTTAATGCAGGAGTAGGTTTCGGCAAACAACTCAGAAGGAGCAAGCTTCATTGAGTCCCAAAACATAGAGAAAGAAAGAACCGCAACCAGAAAGATGTGGTATAGCCTTATATGTGGAAGGACAGGAAAATCAATGGTACATCAACAGTGGATGCTCAAAACATATGGCAGGTGATAAAGAAAAACTTTAATCATATAGTGCTTTAGAAAAAGAAAGGAAGGTCTCATTTGGAAATGACACCCCTGCACTCATAAAAGGTAAAGGTTCTGTTCTTTTGAAAGAAAAGGTCAAAGCTGGAAATGTCATGTATGTTGATGGCTTAAAGCATAATCTATTGAGTTTCAGTCAAATGTGTGATCAAGGAAATGAGGTAATATTCTGATCAAATGGATGTATTGTTCATGAGCTTGATACAGGAGAAACAATGATCAAAAGCATAAGAACTCCTAATAATTTATACATACTCAAGGGAAGACAACAACAATGCTATCTAAGAAAGAATGATGAACACTGGCTATGGCACAAAAGATTGGGACATCTAAGCTTCTCTCGGATAAGGAAAGCATGCAAATATCAGGCGGTTCATGATCTCCCTGGAATCAAAATTCCAGACAATACAATATGCAAATCATGTTAGTTTGGTAAGAAAAAAATAACTAATTTTCCTGAGAAGGAAGGATCAACTAGTAAGCCACTTGAACTTGTCCATACTAATGTATGTGTTCCATCTAGGAAAAGGTCACTTCAAGGAGAAGAATACTTCATATTATTCATTGACGACTTTTCCAGGATGTGTTGGATAGGACTCCTGAAGCATAAAGACAAAGCTTTTGAAAAGTTCAAAGCATTCAAATCCTTGGTTGAAAACAAATCAAATCGCAGAATCAAATGCCTCAGGTCTGATCGAGGAGGGGAATTTACCTCAGATGAATTCTTTGATTTTTGTGAATAACATGGAATAAGAAGAGAATTCTCTATTGCAAGGACTCCTCAGCAAAATGAAGTAGTATAAAGGATGAACATAACCGTTCAACAAATGGCTCATGCTATGCTTGATGAGTCTGGAACTCCTACAACCTTTTTGGGTGAAGTTGCATTTGCTTTCGTTACTATTCTCAACAAGACAAATGTCCGAGTAAACAACACTTAGACTCCTCATGAAATTTGGTATGGTAAGACTCCTATGGTAAAATACTTCAAAATTTTTGGAAGAAAATGTTACATCAAAAGGACTGATGAAAACCTTGGCAAGTTTGAACCTAGAGCAAATGAAGGCATTCTCCTTGGTTAGTCTCCCCACAACAAAGGATATAAGTGTTACAATAAAAGAATTCGAAAAATTGTTGAAAGCATTGATGTAGTGGTTGATGAAGAAGGAAATATTCCTAGGTAGGTAAAATCCAAATATTTCAAAGATGATGAGGACTATCCTTCAACATCAAATCAGACTTTTGATGAAGAAGAAACCTATGAAGCACCAGAAGAACAGACAAGGGTAGAAGAAAAGACTCCATCCAGGCATGTTCAGAAGAATCATCCAGAAACTCAAGTTTTGGGGCAGAAAGAAGCAGGTGTACAAACAAGAAGAACTATCTCAGAAGCTTCAAGCTATCTAGCATTTCTTTTCTCCACTAAAGCATGAAATGTAAGTTAAGCATGCAAAGATGAATGCTAGGTCAAGGCCATGAATGAAGAACTTGAGCAGATTGAAAAGAATAATACTTGGGATTTGGTTCCTGATCAAATGATAAGAATGTCATAGGGACAAAATGGATATTCAAAAACAAGCTGAATGAAAATGGAGATGTTATTAGAAACAAGGCCAGACTTGTTTGTAAAGGGTATGCTCAACAAGAAGGTATAGACTTTGAAGAAACTTTTGCACCGATTGCAAGACTTGAAGCCATAAGAATGTTCCTTTCTCTTTCTATCTTTCAAAAGTTCAAATTATTTCAAATGGATGTGAAATATGGCTTTTCAAATGGAGACTTAGAAAAAGAAGTGTATATTGAGCAACCAGATGGATTCATCCTTGGAAATGATCCAAAACTTGTATGCAGACTTAACAAGGAACTCTATGGTCTTAGAGAGGTTCCAAGGGCTTGGTATTATCATCCAGACAAATACCTCCATCAACAAGGTTTTTCAAAAGGATCAGCAGATAGCAATATATATATAAAAATTGATAATGATAAATTGCTAATACTTGTTGTGTATGTTGATGATATCATCTTTGGTAGCAATAAAGAAGCCATGAGTCAAAACTTTGCTTTGGTGATGCAGAAAGAATTTGAAATTTCCTTGCTTGGTGAGCTGACATATTTCTTGGTTTACAAGTCCAACAAAATAAAGATGGTATCTTTTTATCACAAACCAAGTACCTCAAGCAGATCTTGAAGAAATATGGCATGGAAGATTCGAAACCAGTATGTACCCCTATGGTAACAGGATGCAGCCTCAGTGAGAATGACGATTCAGCAACAGTGCATCAACCAACCTATAGATCCATGATTGGTAGTCTTCTCTATCTGAAAGCTACTCGACCAGACATCATGCATGCAGTGGGAATAGTGGGAAGATTCTAGGAAAATCCAAAAGAAGCACACCTTCAAGCAGTTAAAACGATTTTCAAATATCTTCAAGGAACACAAAACTATGGCTTATGGTATCCTAGAGATACAGATCTCACACTTCATGCATATACAGATGCAGATTGGGTAGGAAGCGCGGATGATAGAAAAAGCACTAGTGGTGGTGCATCCTTTATGGGTTCCAGATTAGTATCTTGGTTCAGCAAGAAACAAAGTTCAATTGTTTTATCTACAGCTGAAGTGGAATATGTGGTTGTTTCATCTTGTTGCACACAACTCCTTTAGAGGATGCAAACTTTGCAAGATTTTCAAATCACTTGTACTCCACCTACTCCATTTTATGTGATAATACAAGTGCAGTCAGTATTTCAAAGAATCCTATCATGTATTCAAAGACCAAGCACATACCTATCAAATATCATTTTCTCCAAGAACAAGTGCTTGAACAAAAGATCAAATTGGAGTATGTTCCCTCCAAGGAATAGGTTGCTCATATACTCACCAAACCACTGCCCATGGAGACATTTGACTACCTCAGACAGAAGCTGGGAGTAGTTGATGTGTCATCTTGCTGTTAAAACTTGTCAGTTTCAGAGAAAAGTGGTTGTACACGAGTTTCATCTGGAGCATCTACATACATATGTTGGTTTCTATGGATACAGTCGTGTATATGTTGATTTGAAGACAACAGTGGGCCAGGCTCAGGATGAAAGGAGTTTGATAGGTTTGACAGAGACCATCTGGCACAGGTTCAGGGGGAGCATATCTACTTCTAATAATGCATTGTTGGCATTATTTTAGATGATCTTGGTTCAAGTTCACAGTTTTTTTTGGTTTCAAATGGAACAAGTGCAGAGGGAGAACATGGTTGTTGGTCTGAATGATGATTGACAGATGCTGTTGATAATCGTTGTTGATGACTATCATAGTCTTGTTGTAGATATTTCATCTCTATGTCATGTATTTCTTTTCTTATCAATGACATGTAACGACCTACTTTGGTTTCCCCACTATGCCTAGGATGGATGATGTAATGTTCTTGTTTTATCATGTGTAAACCTTTGGTGTATCCCCACTTGGTTGGGTGGATGAGTTAGTATTGGTATATCCCAACTTGGTTGGGAGATGGATGTATGTATGAGTCTTTGGTGATAGGAAGGTCATTTATGATGTATAAAGTCATGTCTCTTCTTGTAGAATATCTTCTTGTAGACCTTGCCTACAGTCAGGGGGAGCATGGACAACACAGCAGAGCAGAGATTTCAACATGTACTCAGGGGGAGCATAACCCTTTGCACTTGATGACAAAGGGGGAGAATGAATTTGAGTGACTTGGGGTTGCCATCAAGTCCAAAGGGGGAGATTATTGGCATTATGACACAGGTGTTGTCCTTGATGGCAACTCACTCAAATGACAGATCACAATTTAGGCTCTCAGAATGAAAGAAAAAGAGATATACTCAAGTTCCTCTTAACCAAGTCGAGTATACACGCGGGTTTGACGATCAAAAGAAGCATATATATATGCACGCACTTTCATGCACAGAAAAGCGCATACATGTAGGAAAACTTATTTTTAGTCCATGGTATTTAGTCCTTGGTATTTGGACCTATGTCTTTGGTCCATGGTATCTCGTCCAATGTGTTGAACTCAGGTATTGGATCCATAGTATTTTTTCTAAGTGGTTTTGGAGCATGGTATTGAGTAAGGCCTGAGACTATAAAAGGGGAAGGAGATCATTAGGCAAATGGATTCACTCAAGTATTGAATATCTTCTGAAGAGCAGAATCTAGAATACTAGTCATTGGGTTATGAAGCATAGTTGAATCTTAACCAAGGAGGAATGTTACACAGTAATTTGTCACCATCCCTGTTACCCCTTCTTCCGCACATTGGAGGACTTATTCCGGGACCTATGAGAAGTGACATAACCTGAAAACACTTGCATTGTATCCCCTTGAGTGTGTACTTCATATGCTCTGAAGATACCTTCTGCAAAATACCCATAAAAATAGCCCTTTTTCCATTGGCGTTGTTGCACAGTGTATCACTCGCGCCAATGGGGGAAATCCTCCAAAGAGGGCACGCCAGCTGGTGCTATGTCTCAGAGTCGCACTCGCGCCAACCCAGTTGGGTAAAGTTTTTAACAAACCAACTTGCGAAGGTTCTTCCTAACCTATTCATGAACTGATTCCAGTTTGAGTTAGTTCAGTTAGGCTTCGAATCTCCATAGAAGGGAAGTAGTTCTCCACCTCTCATGGAAGCTTCCTAATGATAAGGACAATCCCATGAATCTTGTGGATGATCCTATCTCCTTCTCCTCCCTCTATATAAGCTTGTCCTTTTGCCTTTGACAAGCTAGTTAGTAATTCTACTCTTCAAGCTCCAAATTCTAAGTCCCAAAGTCTGAGAATTGCTAAGCTCATGCT
>APFE031326826.1:309956-354643 GCA_000404065.3 Pinus taeda
TATCAATAATAATAGACGACTATCATTATGGTTCCACTCTTATTGTCTTTATAATGATGTTTGAGTTATATCCTTTCTGACTGATATATAGTTGCATCTCTTGGATTTTATGCTTGTATTTGTGTTGTTCTTTGCATGTGCGGGTGTCTGTTCATGAGAATAGTGGGGATTGTGACTAGCTGGAGCGAAAGAACAGGAGCGATGACTCTTCTACAAATACCAGCGTTGGATTCGAGGTAGGCCCTCATCATTGATCTTTAATTTGCAATTAGGAACCTATGTGTTAGCATTGTTTGATTGTTTCTAGACCCCATTTAGGCTAGTGGGATCACCTCTGTCCGCAAAGGGGATTTACCTCCACAACAATTTGGTAACTCCACTGGGGATCAAACCCAGAATTTCTGGTTTCGCAGAGTGGGTTGGCGCGAGTGCGAATCTGAGAGAGAACGCCAGCTGGCGCGCCCTCTTTGGAGGATTTCCCCCATTGGCGTGAGTGATACACTGTGGAACAACACCAATGGAAAAAGGGCTATTTTTATGGGTATTTTGCAGAAGGTATCTTCAGGGCATATGAAGTACATACTCAAGGGGATACAATGCAAGTGATTTTAGGTTATGTCACTTCTCATAGGTCCCGAAATAAGTCCTCCAATGTGCGGGAGAAGGGGTAACAGGGACGGTGACAAATTACTATGTAACAGATGCCCCCTAAAGCATGAGGCCCAAGAGAGAGAGGGCTGAAATGCTTTACAAGAACATGGTTGAATGAAAACATGGCCATCGGAGAACCTGCATAGGAAGTACAACTGATATCTCAAGTACATGATATATGTGGTATGGGCGCAGCCATCCATAGCAGAGTACATAAAAATCTGGATCCAAGGTATGGATGCAACCATCCAGTGAGGATCGATAAATAGACTTAGGCATGGTCACATCCATCCAGTGAATGAGTCATGTAATGATCATAATAATCCACAAAATTGCAACTTGGATCTCAGCAGACAAAATCTGGGGTCTTGCGCTCCATCTCGACCTGAACAAAGTACAAGTTCAAGCATGCGAATATGGGAGTCGAAGTCGAACATGCAGGAACATCATCTGATTACCAGTCAATAATGAAAATTGTTAACAGACGCGAGAGGTACCACCAATAATGACAATGGTCCTCAAGGTACTATAGGTACAATCTATGGCGTGCGAACCAGTGAGCCGACGTCAAACATCCGTAGAATCATTCGATCGGAGGCCAATGATGAAAACCTCGCATAGAACACGAAGAACCTGCCATTGAGGCATGCAGGCTCCAAGGCACCTGAAGGGAGTCTCTAAGTCAACTTCCTGGATAATGAGTTGAAGTCGACAGGAAGTGACCTTGATTGAAGGTGGGCCATAATGTTTCCCACATCATCGACACAAGACAGAGAAGGATAAAATGTTTTATGTGAGGTATCAGAGGGAGGTTGAGTATTCTGCAGAGGTCAACTTCTCTTGAACATATCGGCGGCACGACAGTGGACTTGGCAGTATTTTACATCAAATGATCAAGGGTCATGGTGACAAGGCAATGAGAAAATGAGAGGTCAAATAGGATAACCCAAACCCACAGAGGCAAGTGTAAAAACAAGATGAGATGTCCCCACCCAGACACAAATGCAGACAAGTGCCATGTTCAAGAGCGACAAATTGCCGACACGACGATAATTGTGGTTCCTTTTTCCCCACCATTTCTGGTGAGTACCCCAATTATTTTTATCAAGATTGATGGGGATAGCATATGCTTGGGAGGCGTCATTTTGACAGAATCTGATTTCATTAAGTTTTAACGAGTCTGACAAAGGAAGAACTCGACATCTTTTCATCTTTAGAGAGTCTGAAAAGACAACAGAAAAGTAAACTCCAGGGGTGTCCTTTTTCGTAAAGTTGTGTCTCTCGAGCCCGAAAAAGTATAAAACAATGCTCGAAAGAACCACCCTATCATTACGACCGAGGAGTACTTTTCATAAGTAGTGATTCCAATCTGAAAAAGTAAAAAAGCAATTGAAACCACGTCGCTTCGTGACCGTTAATGAACCTGAAACGACAAAGGTCCGACAATCTTTTCATCTTTACACGGTCGGAAAAGGGTTTAAAGATGACTACCTCTCATTTACATTTAACGAGTCGAGAGGACCAACTCGGCATTCTTTTCATGTTTAGAGAATCAAAAAAGAGCAAAAAGATGACTCCAAAGTGACTTTTTCATGTATTTACCGAGTCTGAAAAAGTATAAAATACAACTTGTTTTGTCGCCTAAGCTGCACAAACACCTATCTCCGCACAAGAAACCAATGTAAAATCCATTTTCGACACAAATATACATTAAAATATTCATAAAATCACTTTTAAAACCTAGTTGAGGGTCAAAAAGTTATAAAATGGGTGAAAATGGTAAAACAAGAAATTACTTTTCACTTTTACCTTTTGAGAGCGACGTTAGGGCTTTTGGTATGCGATCTTCAAGTGATGATTGCGACAAATCTAGTTGACCATTCGGAGCACCATCAGTGTCAGGTAAGAGGTCTCTTCCCCCACTCCATTTCTATCCATTTCAAATTTTTTTTAGATTTTTTTTTTATCCTCTATGGGGGAAATTTAAAAAATAAGGGTTGCGCCCATTGGCGTGGGTTTCGGGCACAGACCCGCGCCAATGGGGCAATTTTCCCTAAAGGCTCACGCCCATGGGCATGACTGTTTTAGAAACAGTCGCGCCAATGGCCGCGTGGGCTTTTTGCTCAAATTTTAACAAATTCAACACGATTTTACTGCATTTTTAAGTTACAGAAGGGTCTAATTGAATGTTTTGGGCTTGTGATTGCAGGGAAATACGCGAAAATGGTAATCGTATGGAAGGAAGGAGAACATGACCAAGTGGACACATTGGCCTTAGTGGATGAGGACTGCATGGAAGCTCTCAGAGCTTGTGGGCTCAAGAAATATTTCCTGTTGTCCGATTTACAAGCTCAGCCAGAGCTCTTTCAGTATCTGATCAACTTGTGGGACGTACAGGAACAGGTGTTCCGGATACGGGACCACGTGTTGGAGTTAGATGTATCTGATGTCTATTTCCTTACTGTATTTTCGTGACGAGGGCCGGTGCCCCGATTGACTGGTAGCAGGCCTTCTGGGGAAAAGATGGAAGAGGTGAAGGCTCGAGTTTCCCCAGAGGCAAGATATGGGTCGGGCAGCTCAAAAGTGGATATCCCCACTATCCAAGACCTGACACTCAGAGCTTTGCTATTCACCTTCACATGAGCTACGGGGGCACAAGCGCCCCATGAAGCTACGAAGAACCACTTGATATTAGCGACAGAGTGCCTTAGCCCGACGGTCTTCGATTGGGCATCAGCTGTGACGACCAATATGAAGAGGCAGCTGACAAAGGTAGTGAGGCAAGCTGTAACAGCTTGGGTACGGCTCCATCTTGGTGATGTTCTTCTTGGAACATGTGCCAAGTTTCCAGGGCCAAGGGGCCTTTGTTCCTGACCCGGCACCTCGAGAGCCGAGGATGGCTCGATGGGCGACATTGATGCTGAGGGGTGGTGGTGGTCAGCAGATGTCTTTCAGACTTGATTTTTTCGGGTGGCTTCGCCGCCAACTGATTCTGGTGGAGGACTGGCCATATGCAGGGACAGACTTCACCGGAGACCCTGACCTCCCTCTGCTAGAGGGAGAGGACTGGGATGAGGAGATTAGTATGATCTTGTTTTTTATTTTGAGTTTTTATGATTTTTTTTTGTTAATACACGCTTGTTCTAATGACTTTTATATGAATATGCAGATGTTGGCCCAGAGCATCCAGCTGGCATGTCTCCCATTGCGAGGAGACACCCAGCAGTAGCAGTGGATCCTCAGGAGGAGGGTGGTGATAGAGGAGAGCTCATTCAGAACCTCGATGCTATCACTCGAGAGATTCCAGATTACACTCAGCTAGCGGATGTCCCACTAGCGTACCAGAGGCACATGGTGGGGGTGCCGACTCGCATCCACCGACTCCAGAGACGTTTAGTGTGAGCCGTGACGTGCTACCATGAGCACCACCGAGACTAGATATCTAGGCTTTCTTTTCTATGCATATTTTTTTGAGAGACATGTTGTCTCCGGATGTACTCAGACAAACATGTATTATTTTTTGATGATGCACGTGGTGCAAAAATTTTGGACACACACACACACACACACACACACACACACACACACATATATATACATATGCTTTATGGTTTATTGTGTTTTATGCTTCTTATGTTATGTTGAGTTACATGTTATGCAAATGCCTGTCCAACACATAGTTAGCTAATGCATCGGTTAACGTATTAATTCATCTTGGAATATGTTGATAAGTAATGAAATCAAAATCCCTTTCTAACAACTTAACATGTAAATACAACCTTAAAATCCGATGGTCTCTGACAGAATAATGCCTGTTGAGTTGGTGGATGACAAGCTGAGAGTCCAAGTTCACAACCAATGTTCGAATGCCGAGGTTAATCACCTTAGCTAATAATTCAATCACAACACTATACTCAGTGACATTGTTCGTTGTACAACCTAGACAAACCCCTTGAATGTCTACTAACTCACCACGAGGATCATAGATCACCCATGCCGCAGAGGACAAGTTGCGTGTACTGCGGGAGGCACCATTAGCGAAACCAACGTAAGGCGATCCAGAAATCTGTCCAAGAAGCAAAAAGACACAATAAGCGGCAATCATGCCGACACACCAAGATAAAAACATGAAAACATGCACACATAACACACTTGTTGAAAGCACACGTATGTACAAAAATAGAGTGCCTGGACTCATGCATAGTATTTTTTCAAATAAATCCCATTTCGAGGCATATCCAGGGGATTCCCTTCATAATAAATAAGCTCGTAGGCCCCTTTTTGCAAAACTCTTTTCACAATGTAGGGCCCGTGCCACATGGGCTCACATTTTCCTGCCCCCATCTTATCGTTAGCTTGATCGTAGAGCAGGACCAAGTCTCCCTCAACGAAAGAGTGAGGATGAACAGTGGTATCGAAATGAGTTTTCACTCGCTTCTTTTGTGCTTCAATAGCTAAGGAGGCTATTCAATGAGTCTCATCCAGCCGCTCCAAGTAAAGTAGGCGCTCTTCTACCAGAGTAGTATCAGGGAGCAATTCGACGGCTAACTTTAATGAAGGAATCTCACACTCAATAGGAAGGGTAGCCTCCAGTCCATAAACCAACTGAAAGGGAGTGAAACCGGTGGAATCCTTCACGGAGGTTCAGTAGGCCCACAAAGCAGAGAACAACATCAAATTACAATTAGACTTATGCATGCCAACGGTTCGTTGAAGCATCGTAACCAAGACCTTGTTCACGGCTTCTACTTGACCGCTGGCCTGAGGATAGTAAGGAGTTGAACTATCATGCCGTAGGCCCAACTGGGTTGTAAGCTCGGTCATCATGTGATTACGAAGATGCTTTCCGTGATTAGTGATGATGGCTTGGGGGACTCCGAACCACGAGATAACATGGTTGAACAAAAACTGTGTCGTGGTGTGACCATCTTCAGACAATGTAGGCATCGCCTCGGCCCATTTCGTGAAATAATAAATAGCAATGATGATGTCCCCATGCCCCCGGCCAAGCGAGGGTTACAGGTCATATAATCGATGCCCCATTTGGCAAAAGGACTGACAGTAACAATGGGGTGTAGTTGAGCAGGGGGTGCACGCATCTTCCGTTGGTAAATTTGGCACTCATGACATGAACGAACGACAAGAATACAATCCTTAAAAATGGAGGGCCAAAAGTAACCAGCACGGAAGATTTTTTGTGCAGTGGCATATCCAGACATGTGACTGCCACAAGCACCAGACTGGCAGTCATTTAAAACTCTCTCTGCTTCTTCGAGAGTTAAGCATCGGCAGAGAATGGAATCAACATCGAGACGGTACAAGGTGTCCCCAACAATGCGATAAGGTTGGGCTTGATGGTGGATCCATCGGCGAGCATCCTTAGATGTCTCGGGATGGAAAGAGGATGTCTGTAAGCAGACAATAATATCCCCGTACCAGGGATCAAGGGTGCTGATGAGGAAGAGAGTTTCGTTCAGAATGGAATCCTCTAACTGAGAGGAGGCAGCATTGGATGGAAAAGAACACAACAATTCAGCGAAGACAAGTGATTTCTTAGACTTAGCAGCAGTGAATTCCAAGTCGAACTCTTGGAGGATGACTATCCACTTCGAGTACTTGCCCCCCAGCAACTGACATGAAAATATATACGTCATTGGGTTGCAATCAGAGATCACTGTTGTAGTACGCAACAAGATGTAATGACGGATGTGTTGGACGGCACAAATAGCGGCCAGTGCCAACTTCTCGACATAAGCATATCGAGATTTTGTATCTAACAAATTGCAGCTAAGATAATAAATGACTTGTTCAGTGCCATCATCATCATCCTGAACAAGAACCATGCCGATGGTGGTATTAGCAGCAGCCAGATACAACATGTAATCGTGATGGTAATTTGGAGGACGCAACAAAGGAGTGGAAACAAGAAGAGTTTTAAGATGGTCGAAAGACTCTTGGCATCCCATCGAAATGGGGTGTCACACTTCAGTAACCGCGTGAAACCTTTTGCCACCTCAGCATAATTCGGGATGAATCGTCATAAGAAATTTTCTTTACCCTGCAAGCTCTGCAGTTGCTGCAAAGTAGAATGGGGAGGAAGATTCAAAATGGCCTCGAATTTAAGGGGATCCAAATGGATGCCCTCTCGGGAGATGATAAACCCGAGAAGTCTGCCAGACTCCACGTAGAAGACACACTTATGTGGATTGAGTCGAATATGATAGTGTCGACAATGGAGAAAAATTTTGCGGAGATGCGTCGGATGGTCTTGGTGTTTAGCTGAATGAGTAGGAAGGACATCTAGGTAAGGCTGCACGATGTGTCAAATATCATGAAAAGCATAAGACATCGCGTGTTGGAAGGTGGCGCCGGCATTCTTGACACCGAAAGGGAGCTTTTTATAAATGAAAGTACCCCACGGATAGATAAAGGCTGTCTTGTGTTGATCAGCTGGCGCGATATTAATCTGGTTATATCTAGAGAAGCCATCCATAAACGAATATATCTCACTCCAAGAACATTCATCAATGAGCTGATCAATGAAGGGTGTGGGGTAGTTATCTTTTGGATAGGCTCAATTGATATCATGATAATCGACACAGACTCAAATAGTACCCTGCTTTTTATCCACAGGGACGATGTTAGAGACCCAATCTGTGAGTGGGATGGGGTAGATGAAGCCAGCTTTAAGAAGCTTTTCGACTTCCGCTTTAATTGTCGCAGCCTTTCACGGGTGTATAGGGTGTAAACGCTGATGAATAGGTTTAGCTCCTGGATACATAGGTATCTCATGCACTACGATGCTTGGATCAATGCCGAGCATCTCTTCATAAGACCAGGAAAAGATGTCACAAAACTCACGAAAAATAGCTATATAGATTTGAATTTCCTCAGGAGTGCAAGTGACTCCTATGTAAATGTGTTCAATGATCCCTGGTTTGACAGAGATGTCGATAGGTTGAGTTTGCGTAATTTTTCCCAAATTCCCTTTAGAGGACACTTGATATACTTGAATGGGTGTCTGAAGGGGTTGTGAAGGGAGACAAGGAACAAACCGTTCGAGACAAGCCAACGTTTCCCGAAGGGTAGGGAGAAATGAGGAACGGTGATGAAGATTGAACCACAGAAGTTCCTCGAGAGACATGGTCTCTATGATGGCTTCGTCGGAAGGAAATACTTCCTTTAACGGATCCAAAGAAGCGCACTCTCCAAGCCAAGGGGAATAGTCATATAAGTCAAGAGCTCCACTTAAAGAAGCAGATTCAGCAGGAGGAGCTGATACAACAACAATTTCAATGTAGTTGAGCTCGACAGGACTCAACAGCATCTCCTCGCCCCACGACTCTATTTGGTCAATGGGGGGGATGACCCAAGGATAAGAATGAACCAAAATCATACTGATAGAGGCAAAGTTTGGAGGTGGGAGTGAAAAGACACCCATGAGGGCGGGATCTTTAAAGAGCTCAGCTCCCACGCTCTTGAAGGAGATGGAGGTATGCTCCATGAAAGGCACATTGCCTTCGGAAGAAGAAGCGAAGAAAGAGAGTTGGTCTCTCGTGACAATTTTCCCCTGATGAGGGAAACGAATGACATGAAAGAGGGACGAATCCACGGCACGCATGGCATATGTCTAGCTCCGGCCCAAAAGGAGGTTGTAAGTAAGATTTTCATCAACGACCTCAACTTCCACTTCAATGGTCTTCCCTTCCAAAGTAATCGACAATCGTTGAAGGATACCATAGGGGAAATATTCTCTCCCATCAAAGGCTTCCAGTGTCGTGGGAGACTGACTCAACGTCGGAGACCCGATCGCTTTCCAACAAGCAACAGACATAATGCAAGTTGACGCGCCTTCATCAATAACTGTACGATGGATCGTTTTCGAATTGATGATGACTTGAATGAGGAAGGTAATCTGATGAGGTAGACTGGGTACATGGCTCTCGAGATCAAAGGTGATCAAATCCGATTCGGTCAGGTCAATGCCACCGATGGCCGATAGCAAGGACTTCCTCTGGGGGGGCAGCTCTGGAGAACTTCTAACGTGGACATAACTGACGGAGCCTAAGCTAAGTCCTCAACGATGCTATAGTGTGGGGCAGCACGAGCATTTGGGTTGTAATATGATCCCCAAAGTACACCTTTAGGAGGGGGTCGGATGGGCATCTCAGTGCTAGGTCTCTCGATGTGGAGCAAACCAGAACTGGATGGAGGAGCGCTTGAGGGGACCTCAGGCTCCTTCCTGACAGATGACGGATATCCCTTTGCTCGAGTTGTTACATGAATGAGAATGGTTCCAGCGATGAACACTTGGGAACCAAAGGGAGAAGAAGACGAGGATGGATCGGCCACCATTTGGGTTTGCTGTGAGGGGAAAGGTTCTTTCAGAACCGCAGGAATCCCATGAGCACCTTTGAATAAACAACTAACTTCGGACCGCCTTAGGTAGTCTTTGGTATAGTGATCCTTGTCACAAATAAGACAAGGATACTTTGGTTTACGTTTGGCTCCTTCCTCAGGTGGAGGTTTGGAGGAGTCTTGTTTGGGTTGCTCAGATTTATTCTTTGCTTTCCCCTTTTTCTTTCCTTTCGAGGCTTTATCTGCCGTGGTGGACTGGACGGTGTTGACCTCGGAAGTACTTCCAGAATTAGATACACCCTGAGAAGTGTTTTCATTTAAAGCATTCGATTTTTTCTTCCCAAGGTTCGAGGATGATTTCTTCGACGACAGATTTACAGAGCCAATAACACCGTCAACAAATGGCTTTGGCAGAGCTTTGGATGTACTGTTTCTTGGGGCATCAGGAAAATACTCATATAAGGTACCTGACTGAGAATAAACTAAGTCGAGGTATTGAGCACGCACAATAGCTTGCTCTTCAGTTACACAAGCTCCCATAGCAATGTCTCGTGCGATTTTAGGGACAAAGGAGGTCGTGAACCAATCGGTTAGGAGTTGATCAGGAATCCAGAACTTGATCAACCGACGACGTCATCTCCATTCATGTATATGATTGGAGATGTGCATGGCTGTGTTTTCAGTCAACCATGTTCTTGTAAAGCATTTCACCCCTCTCTCTCTCGGGCCTCATGCTTTAGGGGGCATCTGTTACACAGTAATTTGTCACTGTCCCTGTTACCACTTCTCCCGCACATTGGAGGACTTATTCTGGGACCTGTGAGAAGTGACATAACCTAAAAACACTTGCATTGTATCCGCTTGAGTATGTACTTCATATGCCTTGAAGATACCTTCTGCAAAATACCCATAAAAATAGCCCTTTTTCCATTGGCACTGTTCCACAGTGTATCACTCGCAACAATGAGGGAAATCCTCCAAAGAGGGCATGCCAGCTGGTGCTCTGTCTCAGAGTCACACTTGCCAACCCAGTTGGGTAAATTTTTTAACAAACCAACTTGCGAAGGTTCTTCCTAACATATTTATGAACTGATTCCAGTTTGAGTTAGTTCAGTTGGGCTTCGAATCTCCATAGAAGGGAAGTAGTTCTCCACCTCTCATGGAAGCTTCCTAATGATCAGGCCAATCCCATGAATCTTGTGGATGATCCTATCTCCTTCTCCTCTCTCTATATAAGCTTGTCCTTTTGCCTTTGACAAGCTAGTTAGTAATTCTACTCTTCAAGCTCCAAATTCTAAGTCCCAAAGTTTGAGAATTGCTAAGCTCATGCTACAAGTGGCCTTCTTCATCCCTATAAGGCTATATCTTTAATGAGGAGATCCTTTTCCAAATAACCAAGGAGAGAGAGGCTTGTTCCCCTTTCCCAACAAGCTTTGCAAGGCATGTGTTTTTGATCACCCAGCCAAAGGAGGATTTGACGTCAGAACTTGGTTGTATTCTTCTTTGTTTATCAATAATAATAGACGACTATCATTATGGTTCCACTCTTATTGTCTTTATAATGATGTTTAACTTATATCCTTTCTGACTGATATATAGTTGCATCTCTTGGATTTTATGCTTGTATTTGTGTTGTTCTTTGCATGTGCAGGTGTCCGTTCACGAGGATCGTGGGGATTGTGACCAGCTGGAGCGAAGGAACGGGAGCGACGACTCTTCTACAAATACTAGCGTTGGATTCGAGGTAGGCCCTCATCATTGGTATTTAATTTTCAATTAGGAACCTGCACGTTAGCATTGTTTGATTTTTGCTAGACCCCATTTAGGCTAGTGGGATCGCCTCTGTCCGCAAAGGGGATTTTCCTCCACAACAAGGAACCTGAGCGCTAGAAGAAGGATAAGTTCTATTGAAGGGTCAAGATCTTAAGGCTTGAAGAGAAGTATCTTTGTGTGATTTTTGATCTATTATATTTGGCGCATGACTTGATCTATAAATCTGATAATATGGGTATAACTGATGTCTGAATATTTGAAAAGGGCAAATTATCTTTTATAGATCTGTACGCAGGTAAGGCATTTCAAAAGCATGTATACACACAGATTAGGTAATTCAAAGAAGCGTATATGCAGGTTTTCCTTAATACAGAAGCGTATGCACACAGGTTTCACATATTGAAGTAGCGTACGTCTCACAAAATATGTTCCAGCTACGTTTGTTTATTTTTGTAGTGTTCAGGGTTCAAAATTGGTGTCTGGTTACTGTTACTGTTTTCTGGTTACAATATTCAGAGAAGTGATTGTTTGAATCAAGTTTTGGTTGGTGAAAAGGAGATTGGTTGATGCAGATATATTTGATGTTTGATTGATGTCATTGATGGATCTAGTCTAAAAATTTATGCAACATGGTCCTTGGAAGAAAAGAGAAGGTTGTAGCCTTCTGTAGGTCAGGACCTACGTACTAGTACATCAGCTAGTACAAGAGCTAAGGGGGTTATAGCTCCCTTCCAGGAGAAGCTGGAGAACGAGAGAAGGTTGTAGCCTTTTGCAGGGAGAATCCTATGTACTGCTATAAGACTACACCAGTACAGATATATTGTAAAAATAAGTTTCTTATTAAAGGAAGATAGAGACGAGTTGCAGCAGGTGGTTTTTACCCACATTGGGTTTCCACCTTATATCTTGTGTTTATGTGTGTGATGATCTATTCTATTTTACTGCACCTGTTTATGGTTCTTAAGGTTAATGAAGTTCGAATGCACTAATTAAAGATCAACATTTAATGAATCATAAGTTTAGTGATATACGTTGGTTACTTTAGACACAGTTTTGTATATACACAGTTTCCCATAACTGAAGTAGTGTATACAAATCTGATTGTGAAATGAAAATTAATTGATTTGATAATACTGATTCACCGCCCCCCCTCTCAGTATTATTTCCAACATTAGATGCATAGTGTCGGTCTGAATTTCTCCAAAAACACAACGATTTCACTCTTTTGCTCAATGACACTTAAAAATCGCTCATTAGCTCTCCTTTAGCACTTTGACTTCAACATTAGCATAATGAAATGATAAATAGAAGGATGGTCTTTATATGGCTTTCACTTTTTTATTTTTGATGGTGAAAACCCACTTTCATAATGTCCATTTTCTTTTTCAAATACTCTGTTTTTTATGCTTGATCGTTTTGCTTTGATAGGTGGACTGATGCTCAAATTATTTGACTTTTGTAGTGGCAGGCACTTGGCAATGTCACCGGGTGACCAGGAGCAGCATGGAACCATTTATTACATATGAGAACAATAAAATTACATGAAATTTAAAAATAATATACAAATGCTCTATTTTCACCTCAAAACCATTTTTGAGGTGAGAACTTTATTAAGCTTACAAATTAAGAGATTAGAAATTTTCTTATCATTATTATCATCCTCATGTCTCTGCTGACCATTATTAACAACAATCACTGAATTTTGACCATGGTGAAAAACCCTAAGACCTAATGAGACTAAAACCTTATGTAATTGATGAAAAGAACTGAAAATGAGCATAAAACATTGACTAAAAGGTATGAAAGGAGTTCAGCAAGTACATATGATGAGGGAAGAACTGAAATAAACCCTACCATCAGTAGATCCATGTCCTAATGGAATGCAACTCATCAGAATGGGACTCCCAATATGAAATGCAAAAGAGTAAATTTTGATCATTGATGGCAGTGTGAATACAATAACACTAACAGAAGGGTCTTGGAATCTAAAATTCCTCCATCAATTTCTGAGCAAGATCACCATGATCATTGATAAGTATCAATTTTTCAACACCTATTCTCTCTATAAGTGCCTCTAGTTTTGGAAGGATTTTTTGCTTTGAAGATAGAAATTTTTGCGATAGGGTCAAGTCGCTATGATGCCTTGCTTGAAGGATCGAATCATCTAACTTGTTACGGGAATAAGGCCGAGGGATTGTGTAAGAGAAAAGTTAAAGAAGGATCATATTGATCTCAAGAGACATATTATGGTTATGTTGGAGGTATCCCTAAAACAAGGTTATCGATAATCTGAGCACAGGAAGGTTTGATTACTCAACACTGGGAACTCGATGGTCATTTTACACGATATCTCAATCTCCTTGAAGGTCATTGTTGCAGTGAAATTATAGTATATTCATGTTGGTGAAAGCTATAGTGACTATGTAGACTTGGTTATTATTTTTTGGAAGCCTCATATCTGAACCATGTGGCATATTGAACTTGCTTGCTGACTGAAGCATGATAATCTTGTCATTGACATAGATTCATGGCCTCCTTGAGAGATAATTGATTAATTAAACCATCCTACAGCTCACAAGTTGATTGGCTATTAAATTTAGATATATGTTAGCATGAAGGTTTAAATAAGTCATTTTTGTCAAGATTCTGACAAAGGTAAACTGTAGGAGCAAGACCAAGATGACTCTATCTGATGGAAAACAATAACACAAATGAGACTAAATGAACACAGTCCACATAGAAATGGTTTTAAAATTTTATTATTGAATGTCTTACAGTTGTGGTAATTATCATCAACACATGTATCTATTGTCCTTTGATAACACTACATTTTGATAAGTTAAAAGCAATACAGCTGAAACACAAACAAAAAAATTACTACATGTAGAATTGCTTGCCAAGACTCTTATCAGATTTGTAGTCATGCGTTTGTGCTTTATTGCTGTGACACCCACTATTTCTAAACTAAGGAAAGCATGGACAAAGATAAAAATAACTTGGCGAAGTTGAAGGTTCTATTTTCCTTATTAACATCTTCCTTTGACAAGGATATTGGTCATCTATAAGTCTGTGGGCACTCAGCATTAGATGTTAATTGGATGAATGCACAAGGTTAGATTCAAGATACTTCCTTATCTCCCTTAGCTACTCAGATGAAAGAGCTCTCTAGGCAGTTCCAGATGATCATAACCTCTCATGTGTTCAGAGAACTTAATAGCACAGCATATACTCTCTCAAAGGAAGGATTGCAGTTGTAGGAGAACTAAGTTCTGGAGAAGGAATTCATTGGTGTTCATTTATCTTATTTAAGAAAAATTCATAGTAGGTTCCACAACATGGATACCTTCCTTCAAAGCATTCATATAAAACTACAGTTGTTTAACATTTTTAATTTGTAGTAAGCAAAGAAAGGTAATTTTATTGATGTCCAACAAATAACAAAAAAATATGCCAATGAGACTAGAATGTACAATCAGTAATTACCAATATGTAGGGGTGTCCTAGGCTACCCTAAAAGCATAAAGAGAAACTTGTTTAGTTTTGTTAGAGTGCACTTGTGTCAAATTTTTAATTCTAAATTTGGTTTCTCTCTACAGACAACTTCCACACAAGTCTCCCTGAGATCCCACTTTTATCAATAAATGATACCCACATTTAGTGCAAAAACCACTAGTGGAGTTTTAAAGCCTCCTAGTCATTAGGGAAGTTGATTATTTGGATTACTTGTGACATACTATGTATTTTTCAAATGCCAATACACCATATATAATTCTTACATATTTTAGAAACTCCAATACAAAATCAATATTACTAGGAGTCATCAAGGCCAACAAATATATATTCAACCATATACATAGTTAAGACATACTTGTTTAATAGTGATGAGATGATATAACATAATATGCTTTAGTACAAGTATTTGTTGGTACAAGTGTCTATATGCTGGAAGAAATAGGCCTATAATGTTGTAGTTGACAATACCACTGGAAAATGTGCCTAGGCTAGTTATACTATTGTTCAATCTATTGGGAATGGGAGATCTATTACATAATTGCCCTAAAACAACAAAGTTGTTTCATGATTATCCCTAAGGTTGCAATGAAACCTTGAAACCACATGTGACATGGTAAATGAAATCCCTAAAGTAATTGGCAACAATTGTGGCCAAAGTCAATCTCTAAGTTCTATCTGCACAGAACAATTTTTTTGAATAACTGAATAATTTTTTCTAACAATAGTAATATATCCTCTGTATCAAATACATTTGTTTTCCCTAATGAATTTCTTATTGAAAGGTTCTCTAGAGATATCTGCTCCACAATACCAAAAACAACAATAGTGGCATGTGAATCCCTTTGGTCTAAAATCTTTTCCAATCCAAAGTCTCCCATGATGGCTTCAAAATGTTCATGTAGTAAAATGTTTGTTTCTTTGACATCACAATGAATTATCTTGGGGCCACATTGATCATGCACATATAAATAATAAAAGTCCCCTTGCTGCTGCAAGTGCTATCTATTTGGGAGTATACTAATCTAGAGCTAGTTTCCCCACCAATATGATCACTTAGATGATAGGTCACACCTCTACTCTATTAAGAAAAATCACATAATTCCAAAATAGAATGAAAACACCACAATCTTATTATCCTTGTTTCATAAATATGATAATGTTATTGTACCTCCTTGTACCTTTGTTTAGTATGTCCATCATCAAGTGACCTTATATGTTGCCTTAAGACCTCTAGTAGTAAGCCTTAGTAGAGGGTACCAATGCTCTCGCATGCATCAAAGTTCCTTGAATTCATATGAAACGTCTTAGTTGATTTCCCCTTTGCTTCTATATTCAATGCATTTATGAGTGCAATGCCTTTGCTCACTACTCTCTAGCTATAAAGTAGGGGTGTTTTGTTTGTTAGCTTGGGAATGCCAAGACAAATGTCAATAGTGGGAATGCACAATTTGCTCAAATTTCAATAGACTCCTTTTTCAACTTAATATTCAATTGAAAGCAATTTCTTCAAATATGAACAAAGCTAAGACATCTTCATTGCTCTATGGGATATCAATTTTAATTCTCGTGGTTAGATACCATTGTTGTTTATAACATAAGATTTATAAAATGTCCCTAGGATTAGGATAATATATAATATATATATATATATATATATATATATATATATATAATATATATATATATATATATATATATATATATATATATATATATATATATATATATATATTATATATATATATATATATATATATATATATATAGATATAGACACACACATATACAACTTGAAGAATTGAAGAAATCCCTCACATACTCTTACACTCCTCACATAGTTGAGCATGCATTGTCATATACAAATTAGATATGGTGTGTAGTACAAAGATGTATGATAGAGAATAATTCTAGAATTTCAATGATTACAATGGATGGTAGAGGTGTCAGTTGGATGTATATAGAATCTAGATTAGGAACTGCAACATGATTTTAAGGAATGGCTTACTACAATAGGAAATAGTGATGTAGCAATCATATGTCAAAGGAGCTCTCCTTGGAAGGACTTAGCAGGAGATCGTGTAAGGATTGAGTCTTGACATAGCATTACTTATCAGTTGTGATGGCATGACTATGCATATTTGGAATACAGGAGGCTCTTGCATGTTTGTGTCTCCATCCTATACAAATCATCTTTTGGCTAAGTTTGAATATAGAGACTGTTGGGTAGTTGTAGTTGTTTTTTTTCTCACAATATCCAGGACAAAGCTAAACATGACATCTTTTGTTATCATGATTTGGTTGATATTGATCTTATGATGCTTCTTAAATTTCACCTGCAAAATAGGTAATCTTATGTTACAAGTTCAGGTGGCACCTTGGCCACCTTTAGAATTTTCTTGTTTAAATGATATTAATTTAACAATTTGAGCAAGATATGGGAAGGAGAATCATGATTCCTTCACTAAATGTATATGTAAGTTGAATTCTACTCACATCCAAATATATGCTCCTAAGAAATAACTTGCAGGTTATTAAGGATCATTTAAGAGGTAATGTCCATATCATGTAGGTTAATTGTGTGTGCAAGTGTTGTAAAATTTAAATATGCCTGGCTCTAGTGTGCAATGCTCTACTTACATTTTCCTAAAGGCAAATAGCATCATGTACCTCATGTGGAGTGCTATGTTTGATTTTTCCTAAAGGAAGATAACATTGACTAGAAGTGGTGAGGTATACTCATCTGGATAATTGAAAAAAGCTATTTTGTTTACTGTCATGTCTTGAGGATTCACTTCTCAACACACCACAAACACTTGAAACAGTGTTGGTGGAAAGGCATGACACCATGGCAAAGGTTGTACCACACCTGTCAATGAACTTGTATCAACCTGAAGCTTCTGGAATTCCTGGAAACTGTTTTTATTGATGTTGTTGCTTATCCTTCCCTTTCTTCTTAGAACACTAACAATCATAGTGGCTATCCATACTTGAAGCTTCTATAATTCTTCCAAACTATTTTACTGTTATTGTTTCTTACCCTTCCCCTACTTCTCAAGATACTCAGAAGCATATTGGCCATGCTTCTTGCACTTGATATGGCTTAAGTTATTCTTCTTCTAGTTAGAGGAGATTGAATCTTCCTTCTTCTTCTAACCCTTAACAAATCCAATTTTATTTCCTCCTTTCCTCACCCTCCCAATGAGGGATATCTCTAGTACATCCTCATCACTCACTGAAACCATCTCCAAAATCATTTCCCCCTTGATAAATGCATCCCACAAACTTTCAATTTAAGGGTATCTTCTCACAAGCACATACAAACTATACAAAATGGTTCCAAGATAGACCAAATCCATTCAAACGGATCTAAATTAGTCCATTCTCTTCTACCTTGTCATCAAGTGTAGCTTGTTGATCTTGTTCGGCTAATTTATTGACTAAATTAACACAAGTATTTAATTATCAATCCGGGTTTGTAAAACTTGGAGGCAAATCCACTGTATATGGACATTAGATATAATCAAGTTTATAAGATAAAATTTGAAGATTTAAAGAAGTACATATTACAAATATAAAACTATTTTAACAATTTCTAATTCATTTATGTAATATATGAAGGAAGAGGCTCCTAACTTAGGAGAACCAGGTTGTCCTTCCCTACAATACTACTTTCATGAAGATAAATCTAAGAGCACTAATTAACAATGGCTTATGATGCAGAAGATGTAAAATAAGAGGCTCCTAACTAAGGAGGTCCAGATTGTCCTTCTTCACAATCCTACTATATTACAATCATCATTGCTTCAAACCAAAAATGCATAAATAACTTCAAATGAGAAATGGAGAATGAAATTCAGTTTTAGTTCAAGATCAAGTAGAAGGGGAATTTAACTTAAATTCCTTTGTGTCCCTTCATATGTAGATTAGAATTAAACCAATATTCATTCAGCAATCATCACACATCTAAATACATTTGAAACAAAAACTAGTCTCTTGGAGAGGTAAATCCCCTCTACGGATAGAGGTGATCCCTACTAGCCCAGAACGGGTCTAACAACAATCAAACAATGCTATCATGCAAGTTCCTAATTGCAAATAAAAGGTAGGTGATGAAGACCTACTTGAGATCCAACGCTTTATTTTTTAGAAGAGACGTCACCCACGTTCCTTTGCCTTGGCCGGTCACGATCCTCCACTATCCACGTGAATGGACACCTGCACACAAAGAGAACAACACAAACACAAGCGTGAAATCTAATGTATACAATTATACATCAGTCAGGAAGGATATAATTCAACATCAACCATTACAAGTACAACAAGAATGGAACCATAATGATAGTCATCTATTATTAATAATCAACAAAGGAGAATACAACCAGCGTCCTGACGTCAAGTCCTCCTTTGTCTGGGTGCTCAGCTACACAAGTCTTGCAAAAGCTTGAAGGGGTGAGGGACAAGCTCTCTCTCTCTCTCTTTAGTGACAAAGTCTCCTTACTTAGGTAAAGCCTTATGGATACAAAGAAGGCTTCTTGCAACTCCAATCTTTTGATATCTTCCTTTCAGCACAAGTATTGCCACTAGAGTCAAAACTCTCCGAACTAGCTTGCTCAAGCCATGGAGATAAGCTTTTATAGAGGAAAAGGAAGAGATAAGGTCAATCACAAAAATAATGGATTTGGCTTCATAACTTGGAAACTTCCATGGAATGGTGGCAAACTACTTTCCATCCAAGGAGATTCGAAGCCAAACCATCATCACTTAACTTGGAGTCAGTTGGTGAATGAGTTGGACAGAACCTTCGGAGGTTTGATTAGTTCAAAAATTTGCCCAAAATGGTTGGCGCGATTGTGACTCTGGGACAGAGCGCTAATGGCGCGCCCTTTCATTAGGATTTTCCCCATTGGCGCGGGCATAACACAGGGGACCAGCGCTAATGCAAAAAGGGCTGTTTTTAAGGGAAATGAGCAGGAGATGTCTTAAGGGCATATGAAGCTCATGTTTAGAGGTGAATAATGCAAGTGGTTTCAAGTCTTTTCACTTCTCACAAGTCCCGGAATGAGTCCTCCAAGATGCAGGAGAGGGGTAACAGGGACGGTGACAAACGGTGACAAATTACTGTGTAACAGATGCCCCCTAAGGCATGAGGCCCGAGAGAGAGAGGGGTGAAGTGCTTTGCAAGAACATGCGTGACTGAAAACACTGCCGCTGGAGAACCTGCGAAAAGAAGTACAACTGATATCTGAAGTACATGATATATGTGTGGTATGGGCGCAGCCATCCGTAACAGAGTATAAAACTGGATCCCAGGCATGGACGCAGCCATCCGATGAGGATCTATGAATGGACTTAGGTATGGTCACAACCATCCAATAAATGAGTCATGTAATGATTATAATAATCCACAAAATGCAACCCAGATCTCAATATGCACAATCCGGGGTCTTGCACTCCAACTTGACCCGAACACAGTACAAGTTCAAGCATGTGAATATAGGAGTCAAATTCGAGCATGCATGAACATCGTCTGACTACCAGTCAATGATGAAAACTATTAACAGACACAAGAGGTGCCACCAATAATGACGATGGTCCTCAAGGTACTATAGGTACAATCCACGGCGTGTGAATCAATGAGCCGGTGTCGAACACTCGTAGAATCATTCGATCGGAGGCCAATGATGAAAACCTCACGTCGAACATGAAGAACCTGCCATTGAGGTAGCAGGCTCCAAGGTACCTGAAGGGAGTCTCTAGGTCACTTTCCTGGATAATGAGCTGACATCGACAGGAAGTGATCTTGATCGAAGGTGGGCCATAATGTTTCCCACATCATCGACATGAGACAGAGAGGGACAATATGTTTTGTGTGAGATATCGGAGGGAGGTTGAGTATTCTTGCAGAGGCCAACTTCTCTTGAACATAAAAGCGGCACAATGATGGATTTGGCAGTATTTGAGGTCAAATGATTAGGGGTCATGATGACGAGGCGATGAGCAGATGAATGGTCAAATAGGATAACCCAAACCCATGGAGGCAAATGTGAAGCGAGATGAGATGTCCCCACCCAGACACGAATGCAGAAAGTGCCATGTTCAAGAGTGACATACTATCGATGACGACGATTATGATTCCTTTATTCCCCCACCATTTCTGGCGAGTAACCCAGTTATTTTTGGATGGAAAGCTTGACGGCGAAAGCATATGCTTGAGAGGTGTCATTTCGACGGAATCTGATGTGATTAAGTTTTAACGAGTCTGACAAAGGAAGAACTCGGCGTCTTTTCATGTTTAGAGAGTTTGAAAAGACAGCGAAAAGAAGACTCCAGGGGTGTCCTTTTTCGTAAAGTTGTGTCTCTCGAGCCCGAAAAAGTATAAAACGATGCTCGAAAGAACTGCCCGATCATTACGACCGAGGAGTACTTTTCATGAATAGTGACATTGATCCAAAAAAGTAAAAAAGCGACCGATATCATGTCATTCTGTTTCCATTAACGAACCTGAAACGACAAAGGTCTGACGATCTTTTCATTCTTTATAAGTGTTGGAAAAAGAGTTTAAAAACGACTGCCTCTTACTTACATTTAACGAGTCAAGAGGAATAACTCGGCAATCTTTTCACGTTTAGCGAGTCAGAAAAGAGCTAAAAGATGACTCCATAGTGACTTTTTCGTGTATTTACCTAGTCCGAAAAAGTATAAAATACAACTCGTGTCGCCATTGAAGTTGCATAAAAGACCTGTCGCTGCACAAGAAGTAAACGTAAAACCCATTTTCGACCAAAAATACATTAAAATATTCAAAAATACCCTTCCTAAACAAAAAAAATGAGTTAAAAAGCTTATAAATAGGGTGAAAATGTAAAATTAGAATTACTTTTACCATTTACCTCTTGAAGAGTGAAAAGGGTCCATTTGGGAGGCAAACTTCAAGCGGCGAATACGACCAATCCGTGCAACCATTCCCGATCTCGTCAGCTCCATGTAAGAGGCGCTTCCCTTAGCTCCTTTTTTTATACTATTTTTCATTCATTTAGTTCCTGATTGAGCCCCAGCAATGGGGAATTTAAAAATTAGGGCTTCGCCCCATTGGCGCGGGTATCCAGCACGAACCCGCGCCAATGGGGTGAAATACCCAAGGGAGCCGCGCCATTAGCGCGACTGTTTTAAGAACAGTTGCGCTAACCGCACGACCTAAAATTTCACTTAGATTTACCCGTTCAAAATGAAATTTCCTTGGATTATAATTTGTCCAATGTCCTAATGAAGGTAAATTTGTCCTTGTGGGTGCAGGAAATAGGTCAAAATGGTAGTAGAATGGAAAGAGTGAGAACATGACATTATGGATGCCTTAACCATTGAGGATGAAGAGTGCATGAACGCCCTGAGGGATTGTGGCCTTAAAAAATTCTTCCTCACATCATACATCCGGTCGCAACCTGAGTTGCTCCAGTTTATCATTGATGCTTGGGATGTAGACGACCAAATGTTTCGTCTACAGAATCAGAAATTAGAGCTTGAGGTCTCTGATGTATACTTCATCACGGGACTATCACGAAGAGGGGCGGTTCCTGTTTTGACTGGTAGTAGACCTTATAGGGAGAAGGTTGGTGAAGTGAAAGCTCGAGTGTGCCCGTAAGCACAATTCGGGCAGCAGAGTGCTAAGGTGTTAATCAACACCATCCGGGATTTGAATCTGAAAGCCATTCTCTTCACCATCACACGTGCAGCTGGGGTACAGGCGCCCCACGAGGCTAGCAAGAACCACTTGATTCTTGCGACTGAATGCCTCAATCCGACCATCATTAACTGGGCTGCAGCTGTGACTACTAATATTAAGAGGGAGCTCACAAATTGCAAGCAAGCGGAGATGAAACAATTTGCATATGGTTCGATCGTGGTATCGTTCTTCCTGGAGTGAATACCACTCTTCCAGATCCAGAGAGTCGTGGTGGCAGATCCATTGCCACAAGAGCCTAGAATGGCTCGTTGGGCAGCATTGATGCCCAGAGGAGGAGGAGGCCAGGAGATGTCATGGCATATCGAGTTCTTCATATGGCTCCGTCGACAGCTGATCGTGATCTAGGATTGGCCATATGCAGGGACCAGTTTCATGGGGGACCCAGACCTTCCACTACCAAAGGGGGAGGAATGGGAGGAGGAGTTAGGTATGAACTCCTTGATTTTAATGTTTTTCATTTTTTTGTCTTTTTTAATACATGCCTGTTCTAATGATGACTATATGTACATGCAGATGTGGGCCCAAAGCGACCAGCTGGGCTATCCCCTACAGCGCGAAGAGGCCAACCCGTAGCCGACCCTCAGGCAGGAGGTGTCGTGGGGGAGGAGCTGATACATAATCTTGAGGGGCTCGTCCAAGGGATTCCCGATTATGCCAGATTGGCAAATGTGCCTTTTTCTTACCAGAGGCACACAATAGGGGTGTCGACTAGCATCCACCGTCTGTTGAGATGATTGGTGCGAGAGGTGATGTGCTATCATGAGAACCACCATGCTTAGACTCCTAGGCTTTATTTTCTGCATATTTTTTGAGAGACATGTCTCTCAGATGTATGGAGAACACAGACTCTATCCAAACATGTACATTCTATTTTTTTGAGCGCCTCAGTGCGCACATGATATATATATATATATATATATATATATATATATACATGGTGTTATGGTTTATTGTATCTTATGCTTCCTGTATCATGTTGATTTACATATTATGCAAATGTCCGTCCAATACATAGTTAGCCAATGCATCAGTTACTGCATTAAGTCTTCTTGGAATGTGATGATAACTAATGTAATCAAAATCTCTTTCCAATAACTTAACACATAAGTACAACCTTAAAATGCGATGGTCTCTGACGGAATATCGTCCGTTGAGCTGGTGGACTACAAGTTGAGAATCTAAGTTTGCAACCAATGCGCGAATTCCGAGGTTAATTGCCTCGGCTAATAATTCAATTACAGCACTATATTCAGCCACATTGTTCGTTGTACAACCCAAACATACCCCTTGAATATCTACTAACTCACCATGAGGATCGTAGATCACCCATGCCGTAGATGACAGATTGCGAGTACTGCGGGAAGCACCATCAGCGAAACCAACGTAAGGCGATCCAGACATCTATTCAAGCAGCAAGAGATAAAATAAGCGGCAACCACACCGACACACTGAGATAAAAACTAAATAAACACGTACACACAACACACTACTGAAAGCATATGTATGTACAAAAATAGAAAACTCGCATGATACTTGATTCAAGTCAAGCCCTTTTCAGGACTTTGCCTTATCGCATTATTGCATAACCGGCCTAGATAATGTAGGCATCGCTTAGCTTGTTGTATAAAATGATCAACGACACTGATGATCTACCCATGCCCCCCGGCCAAGCGAGGTTTACAAGCTAGACGATCAGTGCCCCCGTTGGTGGAGGGACCGAGGGTTGCAACAGGGTGCAATGAAGGATCAGAGCGAGCCGAAATCAAAGCAAGTGAAGCAAGGCTCGGAGGAGGGAGGGAGAAGACACCCATGAGGGTAGGGTCTTTGAAAATCCCGGCTCCCACACTCTCAAAAGGAATGGTATGTTCAACGAAAGGGACATTTCCCTCAGAAGAGGAAGCGAAGAAGGAAAGCTGGTCAACCGTGAAAATTTTCCCTTGATGAGGGAAACGAATGACACGAAAGAGGGATGAAGCCACGGCCCGCATGGCATACGTCCAACTTTGGCCCAGAAGGAGGTTATATGTGAGATTCGCGTCAACGACCTCAACTTCTACTTCCACGGTCTTCCCTTCTAAGGTGATTGGTAGTCGTTGAAGAATACCATAAGGATGGGATTCTCTCCAATCGAAAGTTTCCAAGGTCGTCGGAGACTGGCTCAGAGTCGGGGACCCGATCGCTTTCCAACAAGAAATAGACATAATGCAGGTTGATGCGCCTTCATCAATAACTGTACGATGGATCGTTTTTTAATTTATGACGACTTGAATGAGAAAAGTGATCTGATGAGGCAGTCGAGGAACATGGCTCTCGAGGTCGAAGGTAATCAGATCCGAATCCACTGGGTCGATGCCACCGATGGCCGATAGCAGGGACTTCCTCTGGGGGGGCAGCTCTGAAGAACCTCTAAGGCGAACATAGTCGACAGAGCCTGGGCTAAGTCCTCTACGATGCTATAGTGCTGGGCAGCACGAGCATTCGGATTGTAAGAAGATCTTCTGAGTACCCCTTTAGGAGGGGGTTGGATTGTCGTCTCAGTACTCGGTCTCTTGATATGGAGGGGACCAGAGCTAAACGAAGGAGCACTTGAGGGAACCTCGGGCTCCTTCCCGGCAGACGACGGATACTCCTTTTCTCAATTCGTTACATGAACGGGAATAGATATAGCCATGAAGACTTGGGAACCGAAGGGAGAAGAAGACGGATCAACCACCATTTGAGTTTGTTGAGAGGGAAAAGGCTCTTTAAGAACCGCAGGAACCCCAGGAGCACCCTTTAACAAACGACTAACTTCAGACCACCTTGGGTAGTCCTTAGTATAGTGATCCTCTTCACAAATGAGGAAAGGATACTTGGGTTTGTGCTTAGCTCCTTCCTCGACTGGAGGTTTGGAGGATTCCTGTTTAGGTTGCTCGGATTTATTGTTTCCATTTCCTTTTTTTTTTCCTTTCAAGGCCTTGCCCGCCGTGGTGGACTGGATGGCATTGACCTTGGAAGTGTTACCAAAATTTGAACCACCCTGAGAAGTGTTTTCGTTAGATGCACTTGACTTTTGCTTCCCAGGGTTCGACGATGATTTTTTAGAGGCCGGGTTCACAGAGCCAATGACTCCATCAACAGATGGCTTCGGCGGAGCCTTGGATGTACCGGGCCTTGGGGCGTCCAAAAAATACTCATACAAGGTACCAGACTGAGATTAAACTAAGCCCAGGTACTGAGCGCGTGCGATTGCTTGCTCTTCAGTCACGCAGGCTCCCATAGCAATGTCCCGTGCAATCTTAGGGACAAAGGAAGTCGTGAACCAGTCAATGAGGAGTTGATCAGGAATCCAAAACTTGATCAACCTGCGACGCCTTCTCCATTCATGTATATGATCGGAGATATGCGTAACTGTATCCTGCTTAAGAGACGTAAGGAGGTGAGTCCCCGTCTCGTACCGAATGGGTAACTGAAAATGAGTAAGAAATGCCATGGCCAATGAATTAAAATCTTGAAATGATGCACGAGTCAATTCAATATACCATTTAGCGGCAGAACTAGTGAGAGTCCTCTGAAAGAGGCGAAGTCGAATCGAGTCATCAAGCCATGAATTAGACGAACACCATAAGTGATACGTCATCACATGTGCTTGAGGGTCCTCTCCGGCTTTTCCATCAAATTTGGGACAATCACTAGGTATCTTAGTTGGAACTGGTGGCCATTGTGGATTATGTAAAATGGGATCATTTGTTAACTTTGACACATCAGGCAGTTCCAACATCACTAGAAATGGTAGCTGCGGGTTAAAGGACATTTGTCCCAGATATGAGGTAGAGCCAGAATTCCATCTAGTTACTGTTTTCCCCCACTGGCCTTGTCCCGATGGACCAGGTCCAAAAGGGCCTTGTCCAGAAGGATTTTGTCCGTAAGGGTTATTTCCAGAACCGGGTGGTTGATACTGGTTCTGCCCCCCAGTGCCCCATTGGTTACCGTACTGGCCAGCAGGTTGTTGATAATTTTGATAAGGGTTGCCCTGCGGCTGCTGGTAATTTTGATATGGGATATATTGATTTTGCCCCTGGGGTTGCTGGTATCCATACTAAGCCTCGGAACGAGGCGGCATTTGATGAGCAGATTGGGATTGATACCCACCTGAATACGGGGGTTGGGATTGGTACCCACCCGAATAAGGAGGCTGGGATTGATGCCCACCTGAATAAGGAGGCTGGGATTGGTACCCACCTGAATAAGGAGGCTGGGATTGATACCCGCCTGAATAAGGAGGCTGGGATTGGTACCCACCTGAATAGGGAGGTCGGGATTGATACCCGCCTGAATGTTGGGCCATCTAGCCGGAAGGTTGTCCTGGTCAGATCTGAGATGGCCCCGTTCACCCAGAAGTTCGAGCTTGCTGAGCGAGGGGCTGCCCTTGAGCAACCGAAGATTGTCCTTGTAGACCAGATGGTTGCTGAGCGGTAGGCTGGCCTTGCTGTGCGTAAGGCTGACCCCCTTGCCCAGAAGGGTAGCCTTGCTGGTTTTTGGGTTGACCTTGCTGACCGTAAGGTTGTCCCGGGTTTCTAGAATGTTTCCCAAGATACCTGAAAGACGGACCACTAGAGGCTAAAGGTTGTCCCCGATAAGGTTGTCCTTGCGGGCCTCCTTGTTGACCTGGGTAATTCTGGCCATAATATTGTTGCCCGTGATTAGGCTGCGAGTAAGACGGTTGACCCTAGTAAGGTGGTCCTTGAGATGGCTGTCCTTGACCCTGGTGGTACTGGCCACCGCCATATCTGACAGTACCCCAAGCCACGTTCAATGGAACGGAAGCCTCAACATAAGGCTCTTCAGGCAAGGAGGTATACAAATAATGATTCTCAGGATCATAATAGGGGCCTTGCCCACCTGGGTTCTGGACATTATGCAAGTACTGGGAATATGCCTCCTCTACCGTCATAGCATCAGAAGGAGGAGGGGCACCACTTGCGGGGTGGACAACTCTAGCAGTATGTGTCAATTTACCACTCTGTACTGGGCCTCGAGATGGGCCTGCAGCAGAAGTGACAGCAGAAGATGCTGTAACGACACTAACAACTGGAGTTGATGACGCGATACAGACGGTCGGATTGGTTGGGACTGCTGTAATAGTAGTATTGTGAACTTGGGAAACAAACGGTCCTGTGGTAGGGACAATGTTTTGATCCCACATAGAAGAGGAAGCCGCAGATTTCATAGCATCCCTCAGAGATCTATAACGTGTCGGAACCGTGATACCGAGAGGTGTAACAGTGTAGGGCGCAGAGATGAATGGGGATGTAGCCGAAATGGGAGTATCAATACTCGACATAACAGGCGTCCCACTCAACATAGGAGATGTATCCTCCATATCGGAAGAAGCCATCGGAGATGCAACACCAACAGGAGTAGTGGGAAAATCCTCTTCAGAGGGTTCCCAAACAGGGTTCCAAAACAAGTCGTAAAGCTCATCCTCTGGAGCTCGAGAGTTTAACGGTTGGAGACTCGGAAGGATAGGAAGAGCGTCACAAATCGGTGTCTCAGGGGCAACAGAAGATGGAGACCCTTGGTCACTTGGGATAGGAGACGAGATCGATGGATCCGCCAGGATGATCAAACAAAGACCCTAAGAAAACTAATGATAAGAGACCCTACTCAAAACTAAACGCAAACAAGATCTACCAAGGTAAATGTTATCGTGTCCGAATAAATTTTTATGTCATTAGGACACAACTTGACCTTTTCATGTTTTAAGAGTAGAGAAAAGGACAAAAGATGACTCTAGTCACCTTCGAATGTTTAAAGAGCCCGAAGTGACAAATGCTCAATAGAGCCTTTTCTTTTACAGAGTCCGAGAAGGATCAAAAAGTGACTGCTCTGGAGAAACTAGGCAAGGGGTTTACCAGACAACCCGTAAAACTGATTATACACCTTGGCAATCGTATGAAAACCAAGGACTTTCCGTACTGCAGTCAATCTTCCCGAATGCTGTGTTCGGTGCGTTACGGCTTGTAAGGCGGCAAACACGGCTTCCTATGGATCAAGGATGCAAACCTAGTGGAGTCTCCCCATATATACGCGACGTTACGTGGGAGTCCAAGTCCGTACTAGACCACAATCGAACCACACCAGGAGGAAACACCCAACCTTAATGTGAGAACAAAGGTGACTAGGTTTAACGACGCCGGAGCACATCTCTAGCCTAGACCTATAGAATGTTTGTGTTATGTTCCAATGCGTTTTTAAGTTGATTCAGTTTATTTTATGGTTGATCTTTAGTTAAGTTTCAATTTCAGGTCCTACCGTATGTGATCTTTCACAATTTCCTAGATGCAAGCTACATGCCAAAGAATTCCATTTCGTTCGATGAATACTAACTATGAGAAGGTTAAGAATTTCAATCAAACAAAATGAACACAATCAATCAAACACCCTAATGCAGCTAATGCCGAATAAACAAAACTTTTCTTTCAACAATACAAATCAAAAAGTCCTATTCCATTCACTATTAAACGCAAAAGAGATTATATGATTTTCCTTTCTGTAAGCACAATGCACTAGAATGAATTTTGAAAGACAACAATACTGAGGAAAGAGGCAAATTCACTCAATGAAGACACAATGAAATCCCAAGACACTAAATAGTTCTCCAAATCGAAAGGAAAACAAAGGCTTTGTACGAGCTATGTAATCTAAGCTCAAACAAGGCTAGAATGAAATCCAAGAAAGCAAGAGCAAGTCACTCGGAAATCAGTCAAAAACACTTCAACAATCACTGAAAAAAAATGCGAAAAGCAATCACAAGGTTAACTGGATGATCAAAGAACCCAAAACTCCCATGGGAGGCTCGACACACACGGCCACTAGATGCCCTAGGGTTGAGGTGTGAAATCGATGGAAAGAGGCAAACACCTGAAGGACAAAGGTTGAAAACTAGTCAAACAGGGCTTGAACACACTCCAGCAACTGAAAAAGAGGTGGCTAAATGAAAATCCAAGCTCCGAAAGCAGGCAAACAAGTGAACTAAAAAACTAAAAGGCCTGGCGTGACTGTCAGGCTGCAACTCGTGCTAAACATGGATTGGCATGGGTTGTCAGTTAGCAACTAGGGCCACTAGCGCGACTGTGAAGGCAAAAACCGCGCTAACAAAGTTTGCCAATTTCAAAAGAAAAATACGCATTCCAGGGCTTGGGTCACAATCTCTAAGCAAGTCAGGAAGCAAGGGGCAGCAAGGAATTCAATTCCAAAAGCTTATCTAAGCAAGCAAACAAGAGAAAACCAAAGAGGAAAGACAAACTCCAAATCGTTCAGTTCGTAAACAAAACCAGAGATCGACTGAAGCGGCTTTTATCTACTTCACTACTGCAAAGAAATAGTGTTTTGAAGGCTATCTGGCCGTGTTTCAGACTCCGTCTAAGTTTACAAATTAAACAACAAGCTAAATTCCCCAGCGGAGTCGCCAAATTGTTGGAGAGGTAAATCCCCTCTACGGATAGAGGCGATCCCTACTAGCCCAGAACGGGTCTAGCAACAATCAATCAATTCTATCACGCAAGTTCCTACTTGCAAATAAAAGGTAGGTTATGAAGACCTACTTGAGATCCAACGCTTTAGTTTGTAGAAGAGACGTCGCCCACGTTCCTTTGCCTTGGCCGATCACGATCCTCCACTATCCACGTGAATGGACACCTGCACATAAAGAGAACAACACAAACACAAGTGTGAAATCTAATATATGAAATTATACATCAGTCAGGAAGGATATAATTCAACATCAACCATTACAAGTACAATGAGAATGGAACCATAATGATAGTCATCTATTATTAATAATTCAACAAAGGAGAATACAACCAGCATCCTGACGTCAAGTACTCCTTTGGCTGGGTGCTCAGCTACACAAGTCTTGCAAAAGCTTGAAGGGGTGAGGGACAAGCTCTCTCTCTCTTTAGTAACAAAGTCTCCTTACTTAGGTAAAGCCTTATGGATACAAAGAAGGCTCTTGCAACTCCAATCTCTTGATATCTTCCTTTCAGCACAAGTATTGCCACTAGAGTCAGAACTAGCTTGATCAAGCCATGGAGACAAGCTTTTATAGAGGAAAAGGAAGAGATAAGATCAATCTCAACAATAATGGATTTGGCTTCATCACTTGGAAACTTCTATGGAATGGTGGCAAACTACTTCCCATTCAAGGAGATTTGAAGCCAAACCATCCTCACTTAACTTAGATGCAGCTGGTGAATGAGTTGGATAGAACTTTCGGAGGTTGATTGGTTAAAAACTTTCCCCAAAAAGGTTGGCGCGATTGCGAATCTAGGACAGAGCGCTAATGGCGCTCCCTTTCAATAGGATTTTCCCCATTGGCGCGGGCATAACGCAGTGGACCAGCGCTAATGTAAAAAGGGTTGTTTTTAAGGGCAAAGAGCAGGAGATGTCTTCAGGGCATATGTAGCTCATGTTCAGAGGTGAATGATGCAAGTGGTTTCAAGTATTGTCACTTCTCACAAGTCCCAGAATGAGTCTTCCAAGATGCAGGAGAGGGGTAACAGGGACGGTGACAAACGGTGACAAATTACTGTGTAACAGATGCCCCCTAAAGCATGAGGTCTGAGAGAGAGAGGGGTGAAGTGCTTTACAAGAACATGTGTGACTGAAAACACTACCGCGGGAGAACCTGCGAAAAGAAGTACAACTGATATCTCAAGTACATGATATATGCGGTATGGGCGTAGCCATCCATAACAGAGTATATATAAAATTGGATCCTAGGTATGGATGCAGCCATCCGATGAGGCCCAATGAATAGACTCAGGCATGGTCGCAGCCATCCAATCAATGAGTCATATAATGATTACAATAATCCACAAAATGCAGCCCGGATTTCAATATGCACAATCCGGGGTCTTGTGCTCCAACTCGACCCGAACAAAGTACAAGTTCAAGCATGTGAATATAGGAGTTGAAGTCAAACATGCATGAACATCGTCTGATTACCAGTCAATGATGCAAACTGTTAACATACACGAGAGGTACCACCAATAATGACGATGGTCCTCAAGGTACTATAGGTACAATCTACTGCGTGCGAATCAATGAGCCGGTGTCGAACACCTGTAGAATCATCCGATCAGAGGCCAATGATGAAAACCTCTTGTCGAACATGAAGAACCTGCCATTGAGGCATGCAGGCTCCAAGGTACCTGAAGGGAGTCTCTAGGTCACCTTCCTGGATAATGAGCTAAAGTCGACAGGAAGTGATCTTGATTGAAGGTGGGCCATAATGTTTCCCACATCATCGACACGAGACGGAAAGAGACAACATGTTTTGTGTGAGATATCGGAGGGAGGTTGAGTATTATACAGAGGTCAACTTCTCTTGAACATATCGGCGACACAACAACGGATTTGGTAGTATTTGATGTCAAATGATCAGGGGTCATGAGGACAAGACGATGAGCAGATGAACGGTCAAATAGGATAACCCAAACCCATGGAGGCAAATGTGAAGCAAGATGAGATGTCCCCACCCAGACACGAATGCAGAAAGTGCCATGTTCAAGAGCGACATACTTCCAACGACGACGATTATGATTCCTTTATTCCCCCACCATTTCTGGCGAGTACCCCGATTATTTTTGGATGACAAGCTTGACGAGGATAGCATATGCTTGAATGGTGTCATTACGACAAAACCCGATGTCATTAAAGTTTTAACGAGTCTGCAAAGGAAAAACTCAGTGTCTTTTCATGTTTAGAGAGTTTGAAAAGACAACAAAAAGAAAACTCCAAGGGTGTCCTTTTTCGTGAAGTTGTGTCTCTCGAGCCAGAAAAAGTATAAAACTAAGCTCGAAAGAACCGCCCGGCCATTATGACCGAGGAGTACTTTTCGTGAGTAGTGACACCGAACCGAAAAAGTAAAAAAGTGATCAATATCACGTCGTTTCATAACCATTAACGAACCTGAAACGACAAGGGTCCGACAATCTTTTCGTCTTTACACGGTCGGAAAAGAGTTTAAAGACAACTGCCTCTTATTTACGTTTAACGAGTCAAGAGGAATAACTCGGCAATCCTTTCATCTTTAAACGGCCAGAAAAGAGCTGAAAGAAGACCCCCATTTTTATTCTCTTTAACGAGTCAAAAAGGAAAAAAGACTCGACAATCTTTTCATATTTTACGAGTCAGAAAAGAGCTTAAAGGTGACTCGTCTGTGGGTTCATTTTTACACAAGCTTGAACCATGGAGAACTCTGCTTGGATTTGGTTTCATGTTTACACAAGCTTGAAACAAGAAACTATGCTTGTTATAAGTTCGCATGCCCCCAACATAATGATGCAAAACGAGGTACACGCCCCCCAAGCTTCATTGCATTCAAAGAAGTGGATGGAATGAAGGTTCACTTTCGAGATCGTGGAAAGACTCGACTGGTATTTTACGAGATCTTAATCAAAAGACTCAATTTTAAAAGGGAGTTGTTTCATTTTTTAATGAGGTTGACACAGTAAAAGAACTATCCTCATAACCCTTGTTTCATTTTTTTAACGAGCTTGACACAAGATCAGGAACTATGCTCGAACTCCTAAGTTCATTTTTTAAGGAGCTTGACACAGGAAAGCGAACTATGCTCCGACTAGACCTAGTTTCATTTTTTAAGGAGCTTGACATAGGAAAGCGAACTATGCTTCGTACCCCTAATTTAATTTTTTAAGGAGCTTGACACAGGAAAGCGAACTATGCTCCGCCCGAACTTCATCATAATGAACAGGAAGTTGGGGCTTCCAAGAGTGGCTCTCCCGGTGGGAGGTCAACATCTCGGAAGTCAGGACCCAATGCCCCCAGGACACTATGCACGACGGCGGCATCGCTGGATATAGGTATGGGATAGGTGGCCACGTAGTTGATTTGCGGGGGGGGCAGATACAACTGGTGGATAAAAACTAGGAGGGGACGACAAATGCGCAGGAGGCATCGGGGGACTAACGAATGACAATTGATCGATAGTCACCATTCTTCCATCGTGTGGAAAGAAAACCGCACGGAAAAGCAAAGAGACAAGGGCCCCCATAGCATAAACATAGTCGCAACCAAGGAGAAGACTGAAATCTAAAACACCTTGGGTAACCAACACGTCGATATGGACGGTTTTACCTCCCAAAGTAGTAGGGAACTTCGGGAGGACTCCTAGAGATGGACAAGCTCCTCCGTCGAAAGCCAACAGATTCTATGTGACTGGCTCCAGCTGCGGGGAAACTAAAACTTGCCAAATAGTGTACGACATAAGGCTGACCGATGCACCTTCATCCAGAACAGTGCCAGGTACTACCTTATCATAGGCAAGTACCGTGATCTGGAAAGGCACATGGGATGGAAGGCGGAAAGTGGTCAGGTGACTCCAATCAAAGGAGATGGCCAAACTACTTGGTGAGGGAATCATATGATCGCCCCCATGCTCCATAGGAACCGAAGAGGGACTTTCAGGAGCAGCTGGGATAGGAGAGTCATTTCCGGACTCAGGGGAATCTAAGGAGACGAGAAGAACATGGGAATTACTCCCTTCCAAAACAGAGTGATCGGGTGGTGAACTTGAGTCGACACTCTTTCCGACCAATAGTTGGTTTGGAACAGGCTGGGCAGAGCCAAGTTCAGGAAGAGGAGGCTGGATAAGAGAGGAATCTAAATCAATCTCGTTGTCAGCAGGGGGACGATCTGCAGATGCAGAAAGACGTTGATATCCAACGGGGAGTTGGGGTGAGGGAGCCGCGAGACTTTCCAAGACGTCGGAGGATTTATCCATGAGCGGACAAAGGTGAATGGGATGATTGCCTTCACAAAGTCTACAAGGGATTCGAATCTTCCCTTTTCCTTTACTATTCCCAATTGATAGGGTAGCATCGTCGTGAGATTCCGAGGGCGATGAGGGGTGGGCCGGATCGTGGGACCATACTTCTAAGACCCTGGGAATGCTAGGACAATCGTGAAGAAGGTGGTCATCCTTGCACAATCTACAAGGAAACTTGACCTTCCGCAGAGGAGCAAAGGGTGGCCCGACTTCAGGTGTACTCGAGGGGGTAGTTGCACTTTTAGCCTCTCCCTTAGGAGCCTTCTTCTTCTTTGTCTTATTCTTCTTCTTCTTAGCCACCTGGTTACTCGAATCGAGACTTTCACCAGGCGAAGTGGAAGATGAGGACGTAGAAGTGGGCATAGAAGGGGAGAGGTCCACCTTAGAATCAACATGAGGTTGTTCAGGTGGAGGGACTGATTGATCAGTAGGTGAGATGGCAGGGACCAGAGAGGTTGAGAACAACTAGACAGGCAACCCAACAGTTAACCCTGGGAGGGACAACGTTGCCATGTAAGGAGCACCAACATTCCCGAGAGGAGGGAAATGACCAGGATTCCCGTCAGGGGGGGAACTTGGGTTGGTGAACCCCGAGAAAGTTGCCATCAAGAAAGAAAAAGAAACCTACTCAAGCTAACTCGAACAAGACCTAACCGGGTAAATGTGAATGCGGCCGAATAGATTTTAAGACAAAGGAACTGAACGTGACCTTTTCATGTTTTAAGATTCAAGAAAAGGAAAAAAAGGTGACTCTAGTCGCCTTCGAATGTTTTGTGAGCCCGAAGTGACAAACTTCTCAAGTGAGCCTTTTCTTTTAAGGAGTCCAAAAAGGATCAAAAGTGACTACTCTGGAGAAACTAGGAAAAGGGTTTACCAGACAATCCGTAAAACTACTTATACACCTTGGCAATCATATGAAAACCAAGGACTTTTCGTACTGCAGTCAATCTTCCCGAATGTTGTGTTCGGTGCGTTATGGCTTGTAAGGCGGCAGACACGGCTTCCTATGGATCAAGGATAAAAACCTAGTGGAGTCTCCCCATATATACGCGATGGTACGTGGGAGCCCAAGTCTATACTAGACCACAATCGAATCACACAAGGAGGAATCGCGAGAACAAAAGTGAGTAGGTTTAACGACGCCGGAGCACGTCTCTAGCCTAGACCTCTAGAATGTGAGTGTTTATGTTCCAATGCGTTTTTAAGTTTATTTAGTTCATTTTATGGTTGATCTTTAGTTAAGTTTTCATTTTCAGGTCCTACCGTATGTGATCTTCCACAATTGCCTAGATGCAAGCTATATGCCAAAGAATACCATTCCGTTTGATGAATACTAACAATTTTCAATCAAACAAAATGAGCAATCAATCAAACACTCTAATTCAGCTAATGGCAAATAAATAAAAGACTTTTCCTTTCAATAATACAAATCAACGAAAAGTTCTATTCCATTAACTATTGAACGCAAAAGAGATTCGTTTGATTTCTTTTTCAAAGGCACAATGCACTAGAATGAATTTTGAAAGACAATAACACTGAGTAAAAGAGACAAATTCACTCAATGAAGACACAATGAAATCCCAAGACACCAAAACAGTTCTTCAAACCAAAAGAAAAGCAAAGGCTTGCGCGAGCTATGTGATCTAAGCTCAAACAAGGCTGAAGTGAAATACAAGCAAGAAAGAAGCAAGTCACTTGGAAATCAACCAAAAACACTTCAACAATCATTGAACAAGTGCAAAAAGCAATCACAAAGTCGACTGGACAGTCAAGAAACCCAAAACTCCTACGGAAGGCTCGACACACACGACCACTAGGTGTCCTAGGGCTAAGGTGTGAAATCGGTAGAAAGAGGCAAACACCCGAAGGACAGACGTTAAGAACCAGTCAGACAAGGATCAAACACACTCCAGTAATTGAAAAAGACGTGGAAAAATGCAAATCCAAGCTCAGAAGGTAGGCAAACAGGTGAACTCAAAAAGCTAAGAGGCCTGGCGCGACTGTCAGGCTGTAACTCGCGCTAAACAAGGATTGGCGCGGGTTGTCAGTTAGCAACAAGGGCCACTAGCGCGAATGTAAAACGGAAAACCGCGATAATAAAGTTTGCCAAGTTAAAAAGAAAAACAAGCAGTTTAAAGCTCGATTTACAGTATCTAGGCAAGCCAAGAAGTAAGAGGCAGCAATAAATTCAATCCAAAAAGCTATCCAAGCAAGCAAACAAGAGAAAACCAAAGAGGCAAGACAAACTCCAAATTCTTCAGTCCGTAAACCAAACCGGAGATTGAATGAAGCAGCTTTGATCTACTTCACTAATGCAAAGCAGTAGTGTTTCGAAGGCTATCTGGCCGTGCTTCAGACTCCGTCTAAGTTTACAAATTAAACAACAAGCTAAACTCCCCAGCGGAGTCGCCAAATTGTTGGAGAGGTAAATCCCCTCTACGGATAGAGGCGATCCGTACTAGCCCAGAACGGGTCTAGCAACAATCAAACAATGATATCACGCAAGTTCCTAATTGCAAATAAAAGGTAGGTGATGAAGACCTACTTGAGTTCCAACGCTTTCGTTTGTAGAAGAGATGTCGCCCATGTTCCTTTGCCTTGGCCGGTCACAGTCCCCCACTATCCCCGTGAATGGACACCTGCACACAAAGAGAACAACACAAACGCAAGCGTGAAATATAATATATGCAATTATACATCAGTCAGGAAGGACATAATTCAACATTAATCATTACAACAATGAGAATGGAACCATAATGATAGTCATCTATTATTAATAATCAACAAAGGAGAATACTACTAGCGTCCTGACGTCAAGTCCTCCTTTGGCTGGGTGCTCAGTTACACAAGTCTTGCAAAGCTTGAAGGGATGAGGGACAAGCCTCTCTCTCTTTGGTGACAAGATCTCCTTACTTAGGTTAAGCCTTACGGACATAAAGAAGGCTCTTGCAACTCTAATTTCTTGATATCTTCCTTTCAGCACAAGTATTACCACCACTAGAACTAGAACTAGCTTGCTCAAGCCATGGAGACAAGCTTTTATAGATGAAAAGGAAGGGATAAGATCAATCACAACAATAATGGATTTGGCTTCATCACTTGGAAACTTCTATGGAATGGTGGCAAACTACTTCCCATTCAAGGAGATTCGAAGCCAAACCATCTTCACTTAACATAGATTCAGTTGGTGAATGAGTTGGATAGAACTTTCGGAGGTTGATTGGTTAAAAACTTTGCTCAAAAAGGTTGGCGCGATTGCGACTCTGGGACAGAGCGCTAATGGTGCGCCCCTTTTATAGGAATTTCCCCATTGGCGCGGGCAGAACACAGTGGGCCAGCGCTAATTTAAAAAGGGCTATTTTTAAGGCAAGTTGCAGGAGATGTCTTCAGGGCATATGAATCTCATGTTCAGAGGTGAATGATGCAAGTAGTTTCAAGTCTTGTCACTTCTCACAAGTCCCGGAATGAGTCCTCCAATATGTAGGAGAGGGGTAATAAGGACGGTGACAAACGCTGACAAATTACTGTGTAACAACCACTCCCAAAATTTTCTCCATTATTTTAGCTTTCCAATGAGCCATTCTGGGCCACATTTGGCCAAGTAAAACTCAAGAGAAAGTCTTCCAAAATCAAGGTATCAAAATTGTCTATGTGCTGGAAAATACATGCATGTGCAAAAAAATCTAGACCTTTTAATTAAACATGCTAATTTAATTTTTATATCTAAATGTTAATACATTTAAAAATTAAATAGCAAAATAAATAAAATTAAACAATTTAAATATAAAATATAAAATTACTTTTAAAATAAATTTAAATTGAATAAAGTTTAAAATATTAAAATTATTTAATTAACAAAGAAATTAAACAACCCACTCCCATTTCAAAAGGAGCCTAGGATTTTTGAAAATAGGGAGCTCGAAGGGCATTAATAATGAGGCTCAGGCACTGTGTTAGTGTGGAGGAGGGGAGGGAGGAGTCAAGGTCCACGTGGACTGGGCCCTCCCTGCATACCATATGTTTAAACATATAACAAATCAAATCGAATGTCACGGCCCTACCCTGGCGGTAGTCTTTCAATCCCTTATAGGAGGTGCGACACCACCACCCGATTTCTTTTCAACAATACCTTCAAATGTGGGCTACGCCTAACATTCCATACTTAGTTTATTTTTCACTTTCTAAGTATTAACATTCATATACATAGCGGAAACATTCAATTAAACATATTACATCTTCATTACCATTTTACACATATTCACAATGGATACAATATTTAACAGGAGGGGAAAATCCTTGAAGATGAGTCTGTCCACAGTAATAATGATAATTATTCAAAATATACAATAACAGCCTTTTGAGAGGAACCCCAGCTTCCTTCTAGTAATAACAGTCAAAAGACACAACTTAGCCTGCCACCGTTCAACCTACCTGAGCACCCATTCAGGAGCGCCCACCCTTCACTGGGTCGGGTCGCCCAACTCGCTGTGCAAAGGCACCCACCCCCAGGCTACCCTCCGTGCTGTCATGCCAACTGGTCTACCGCTCATCACGTTCACCAACTCATCTGTCTATTCAGTCAGCCCACGACGTGTCACCCCACCAACGCTCCACCCGCAGGTCGCTCAACCATTCAACAAAACTCGTTGATCATTTGGTGCTCGCACAGCGCTCGCCCGAACTCCGTTCAACATTTTCCAAACTTGTAGCTCGTTGAGACTAAACTTTGTATTTTTGTTCACCCATTGGTGCTTCGGTCAGGTTTCCCACCTACACCTTGCCACTCACCTTATGCACCAACACTTATTCGCCCTTCACCCTTGAGCTCGCCTATGATGGAATTTCAAGACTTGAATGAATGCCTTCTCCCATCCAAGCATTTTCCAATATATACGCTCTGCCATGGATGGTTCATGGGTCGGCCTACCCAGGCTGACCTATCAATTTGGCCAACTTGCCCACATAACATGTCAGATCACCCATCCTTCACGTCAACCCGCCCATACCATCGCCCTGATGGGTCCACATGTCGAAATCACACGATATAAGCTTGCCTTTGCGAAGTTTTCCATACTAAGCCAAATTCTTGACTTTTGGTTTTTTAACTCCTTCGTTTGCTCATCATGCTTGTGCCCTGGGCAGCTTTAACTGACCGCCCTAGCTCTTCGCTCTCCTCCAACTCGTCCCATTGTTGCAACGAAAGGTCACAACCAACGCGCCCGCTCACCAACTTGTTACTCCCCCAACTCGTCACGTTTAACCAGGAGCGCCCACCCTACTCGTCGCACATCACTTCTGTAACTCATGGGCTTGACATACTCCCCCACTCTAAATGGTTGTCATCCTCGACAACTCTCACACATCCCAACAATCACCATCACCAAGGCTATCAATCCACACAAATGTGTGTATGGGTAATCCAGATGTGTCCACCTCTCGACCTGCCTCACATCATAGATATGCCAAACTCTGCAAGGAATCATGTGCTAGTACCCCTCATGCTGGTGAATAGTTGGGTAGCTAATCCAAGCATGCATCACCTCCATAAGAACTCATGCCCCTACATCATCATGACTCTCCAGTGCTTCTATGTCATCTCACCCCTAGATGCCTGCTTAAAATGTTGGAGACTCACTGCTATGAGCAGTTAACAATGAGCCTCATCTCCATGATAGTCTAGGAAGATAAGGAGGGAGTAGAGCTTGAAGGCTATCCTTCACTAATCAACTCAATCCACCTATCAAGATCCTCCACTTCTAATCTCTGTAGGTACGCTTCATGATCCTCCGTCTGAACATTCAGTCTAACATCCTCATCGTCGTCATCATCATCCATTGCCTCTATCCTCCTTGATAGATCCAAGATACTATCACACAATGTTTGGATAACCTGTGACTGTTCCATAAGCTTCGTCTCTACAATAGACAACCACTTATAGACCTCTTCATCTCACCTTTCATTCTCCATATCCATCGCTGTCAGTTTACACTTGGTCTTTGTAACTCCCACAGTCAGAACATCGATAGGTACATCCTCTCGTCCATCGTAAATGTACAGTTTCTTCATATGGGGAACTACAATAGCTTCAAATTGCTTCATAAACTCCATGCCTAGTACAGCTTCGTAGTCATCTGTATGCACCATAGCGAAATCGACCTTCCCTGTCCATTCACCAAGTGTCACATCCACTTTCTCAGCTACACTGATCACAGAATTTGGAGGAGAATTCACTGCCTTCATTTGTGCCTGCACTGGAACAAAATTCAGTCCAATGCTTCTTGCAGTATCCTTGTTCATGAAGTTGCAAGTTTCCCCACTATCCACCACAGTGAGTACATCACCACTCCCAACTTTCATCTCCACATAATCCAACTTGTTTCTTTCTAGATCTCTTCGTGAGACCGTTTTCGTAGCCACCGCAACTCCTAGAATCTGCATGACCCCAACAAAAGTTTCTTCTTTCTTTTTCACATTGGATTGTACTATCGTAGCCACTTTTTGCCTTGAAGGATAAACCATATGTGGTTCCTCACATATCCAACACTCAACGGTTTCTTCGTCTTCGCCTTATCATGCAATCTCGAAGGCTCCTCCTTTGTAGACTTTTCTTTCATCTTGTCCCTCTTTTTCTTCTTCTCTTTGGTTCCTTTATCATAGTGTTCTACCAAGTGATCCACAACAACAAATGCTTCTTCAAGTGTTTTTATCTTTTGCCTCTTTACTTCATTGCATGCCCAAGGCTTCAACCCTGTGATAAAATTGAATACCTTGTCCCTCTCTGCCATGTTTTGAAGTTCCAAAACTACACTTGAGAACTCTCGCTGATAAGCTTGTAGACTCATTGTTTGCTTTATATACTTTATTTTCATCCTTGCATCCCATGTTTCGTCCTATGGACTAAAATGAGTTTTCAAAGCCTTCTTCATTTCATCCCACAAAGTGATCTCTACAACATTACCATTGGAAATCTGGTCCATCCTCCTTCGCCACCACATCTTAGCATCCTTCGTCAAGAACTAAGCATCTACCTTGACTTTGGTTTCCTCATCGGACATCCCCAAATTCTCCAAGTATTGTTCCATTTTCCATAGAAAGTTACCAAGAGTTTCGCACTCCTCATCCCCTCATAAGAATCTGGTTCCTTGACTTTCACATGAGCCATTCCTCCACTTGAGTTGTGCCCAACAACCTTCTTCAAAACCACAATCTCATTCCAAGCATCTTCAAGATATTTTTGCAATTTCAAGATTTCTGCTAAACCTTGATCTCTTGCTTCACCGATCTCTTTGACTTCTTTCTCTATTTTTTTATACTTCCATTTAGTGCAATTGTATCAGACCTTGAGGTCTTCAAGCTCCCCTTTCACCTTCGAATAGCCATCTCGAATTTCAACATTCTTAGCCTTCATCGAAGCCATGTTAGAAGCTAGCTCCTCCATACCATCCAACACCCTATCCAAGAAGGCATCTCCAACATCTCTGGCAGATTCACCTGTCATCACTTGAGTTTCTTCTGCCATTTCATCCATCCACTTCCCTTGTAGTATGGTATAGACCATAAACCAATCAAAAGCCTCCATCGTCTATTTGCCCTGAAGTGTAGAGACCCACTTCTACAACCTATTTGACCCAAACAACCCTTGACAGCACCTCTAATTCTGAATCACCAAAGCCCACAGAATACAAAGCGATGATACCACCTATCACGCCTCTACCCTGGCGGTAGTCTTTCAACCACTTATAGGAGGTGTGGCACCACCACCCGATTTATTTTCAAAAATAATTTCAAGTGTGGACTATGCCTAACATTCCATAATCAGTTTCTTTTTCACTTCGAAGTATTAACATTCATATACACAATGGAAACATTCAATTAAACATCTTTCATCATCATTAGCATTTTACACATATGCATAGTGGATACAATATTTAACAGGAGGGGCAACTCCTGACTATGCCCACAGTAATAATGATAATTCTTCAAAATATACAATAACAGCCTTTGAAGAGGAAGCCCAACTTCCTTCTCGCAATAATAGTCAAAATAGCCAACTCGGCCTGCCACCGTGTAGCCTACTTGAACACTTGTTTAGGAGCGCCCACCCTTCATCGGGTCAGGTCGCGCAACTCGTCAGGCAGAGGCGCCCATCCCCAGGCCACCCTCCGGACCGCTCGTTGTGCCAACTGGTCTACCGCCCATCGCATTCACCAACTCGTCTGTTCGTTCAATCAACCCATGATGTGTCGCCCACCTGGTGCTCCACCCGTAGCTCACCCAACCATTCAGCAAAAATCGCCGACCGTTCGGCGCTCACCCAACGCTTGCCTGAAGTCCGTTCATCATTTTCCCAACTCGTAGCTTGCCGATTCTGAACTTCACGTTTCTGTTCGCCTGACTCGGTGCTTCGTCAAGACTTGAATGAATGCCTTCTCCCATAAAATCGTTCACCAATATATACGCTCCACCATGGATGGTTCACGGGTCGGCCTGCCCAGGCCGATCTATCAATTTGGCCAACTCGCCCACATAACATGTTGGCTCACCCATCCTTCACATCGGCCAGCCCATGCCGTCGCCCTGCCAGGTCCACATGCCTAACTCGCACGATATAAGATTGCATTTGAGAAGTTTTCCATACTTAGCCAAATTCTTCACTTTCGGTTTTTTGACTCCTTTGTTGGCTCGTCACGCTAATGCCCTAGGTGCCTTTAACTAACCGCCCCAGCTCATCGCTCTCCTCCAACTCGTCCCATCCTCGCAAAGAAACGTCGCAACCAATGCACCCACTCGCTGACACGTCGCATTCGCTGACTCATTTCTTGTCGCATTTAACCGGGAGTACCCACCCAACTCGTCACACGTCGCATCTGCAACTCGTGGGCTTGAAATCAAAGGTCCATAAGCCTTTCAAATTTGAATTAAGATTTTCCTTCGACCTTCAAGCATGATATATATTATTTCTTTTCCTCTTATATATTTCAGGTAATCCCATGTGAAAATTGAAATTATAACTCCAGGTCTTTTATTACATTTCATTTTTTATTTTAAAATATATAACAGTTTTGTTATATGTTTAATATATATATATATATATAATCTTAACTGCAGTGGTGAGCATATTTTATTAATAATAAAATTAATTAAATTAAATATTAATATTTACAAATTTAAAATTAATTAAATTTACAAAATAAAAGTAAAATAACATTTTTAAGCCTAGGTAGTTAAATTCGACCAAAATTTGAACAATAACCGTTTTCAAACCGTAAATCTAAACTCAACAAAATTAGAGTAGTTCGGAAGCTGGCGAGAAAGTGCACACAATGAAATAATCAAATCAGAAAATCGAGAAAAATGAAAATCCCACAAAAATTCAAAAATCAAAGCATGAAAGGGGTGATATGACAAAAATTTACATAGAGGTGTTTACGGGAAAAATAGTGTCCATTTAGAGCTGCTAGTCCCACTAAGACGGGTAGTTATCTTAGAAACAAACAATTTAAAGTCACTTGAGTTTTCCTTTATGAGAGATAGATGAGAGAGAAGTAGAGAGTACCAACCTCAATCTTTCGCTTGGTTCCTTGCTTGTTTCCTCTCTCCCTTGATAGAGCTTTCGCCACTCCCTTTTCACTTGTCCCACTTCAAAGAACACCTGTAGAGTCAAAGCAGCAAAATACCATAAAAGCATAGAAATCTATAACCATAAACAATGTAGAATCATATGTGCATTAACCATACAAATGCATACACAAATACAATATTCAGAAATATACAAGTATATGGAGGAAAACTCAAATAGCTTTATTGATAGAAGTAGTAGAAGAGAGGATTACAACCCAGCTGTTTGATCCAGTGCCATCCTCCCAGCGTGAAAGCCCTCTTCACCTCATGAAAAGCTAGATCACCTAACACTACAATGTTTCACAGAGAAACCAATAGCACTTCCTTACAAAATACAAAATTCCAGCCTTTGGATCTCTAGGTTGAAGGATCCATATATATATATTTGCAGGGGGGTGAGTCAGCTTCTGAGATTTTGATTAGTGTCATTTCACTGATAGTTCTTGGTTCCACTTGGAGATTTCATGATCTCTTTCTTATCCCTGGGCGAATTGAGAGAGGCAAGTGTCATATGAGAAGTTTCTAGAAGATTCTCTGGGTTTCCACCTGGAAAACTGCCTCTGCCATTTGTTTGCTCTCACTCATTTCACCCTACATAATGGATTTTCAGTATGCATCACACCCTTTGTGTGCAACAAGTGAGATGCATTGCACCCTCAACATGGAGCAGTCTGTATGGTCCAGTTTTGACCAGTTCTGAGCAGTGTTTCAGGGAGAACTTCTGGGAAATGATGTGATCAGTTGACCTTGTTCCTTTAGGGTATGAAACAACACTCTAAGGGGTTTATAAGCCCTTGGTTTATGGACATATGTGATTGGGGCTGCAGTTCCCAAATATGTCTATAACAGTTGCCCCCTAAAGCATGAGGTCGTAAATCTTCTGATGTTGGGTGAACTGCTTTATCGTGAGGATCCGAGGTTTTTCGAACTGGAAGGTGACTTGTAATAAGATACAATACAATACATTATCTTTATAATATTTTCATGATCTAGCTGAGGCACACATTCCCATGCTCAGCTTTATAAATTCATTTTCATGTACATAGGATAGAGAATCGTCTGTGTGGCAGACTGATGATTCTGGTAGAGCCATCATCCCTTAGCTTGGATGATTATCTGTGTAGCTATGATGTACATTTGATGTCTTTATTTTCCTGAATATATCGCAGCCCAGATGGATGAAACTAGATCTGGGGT
>APFE031326826.1:364994-377929 GCA_000404065.3 Pinus taeda
AGGATTTCCACAATATTCATGGGGTTGGCTTTATCACTAAGAAGCTTCCATGAGAAGGTGGCAAACAACTTCCCTTCTATGGAGATTCGAAGCCAAACTGAACCAACTCAAGATGGAATCAATTTATGAGTGGGTTAGGAAGAACCTTCGGATGTTTGTTTGTTAAAAACATTACCCAACTTGGCTGGCACGAGTGCGACTCTGAGACAGAACACCAACTGGTGCGCCCTCTTTGGAGGATTTCCCCCATTGGCATGAGTGATACACAGTGAAACCGCGCCAATGGAAAAACGACTATTTTTATGGGTATTTTGCAGAAGGTGTCTTCAGGGCATATGAAGTCCATGTCTAGGGGAATACAATGCAAGTGTTTCTAGGTCATGTCACTTCTCACAGGTCCCGGAACGAGTCCTCCAAACTGTGGGAGAAGGGGTAACAGGGACGGTGACAAATTACTGTGTAACACTATGTTCTCTTGATGGTCGTACTACCTGTTCAATTGCCCCATCAAACTGATTAGAAATGTAAATACATGCTTGAATAATGAGTTAAAAACCAATACCTTACTTAAATTATGTGAACAATAACATAAAAGTAGTTTTTACCTCTCATTTTTACCATTTCATTCAAGTTTGGGATTGTTGGAGCTCTAGAGGTGTTTCGCCCCTCAATTTTCATCAGCTGATTCCGGGAGATTCTGTGGACTATTTTCGGTGCCGTCTAGACCAGGTTGGAGCTAATCCTGAGCTCTTCAAATGCATTCTTTCTTTTTCAGATTTTGAGTATGTTTTCCTATTTTTCTGGGCCTCTAGGATTTGAACAATTCGTTCTCTCCCCATCACACCTAGTACACATCGAATGGTGCGATGCATACTGAGCTGGCCATTGGCCAGTTAGTATGCATCCCACCCAGTACACAACTCGGGTGCGATGGGCGCAAGGAGGAAAGTTTATGCACTGATTTTTCATGGAAATTTTGCCTGTTTTTGCCCAAATCAGGATCTTAATTCTTCTCTTGTTTGTTTTTCAGAGATTCATTGGAGCAAGATGGTCGTTACATGGTGTGAACATGAGCATGAAGAAGAGGACATGATTGCCTTACATGATCCAAGTACGGTGACTGGTTTACAGAACTGTGGCTTGCTCAAATTCTTCTGCATATCCAGCATGAGGCAACAAATCAACTTGTTGCAATATCTTCTCGATGCATGGGATCCTACCAACCAAGTGTTCTAAATTAGAGGTAAATCCATCCCTTTGACTGTTGAGGACATCTACTTCTTGACCGGTTTATCAAGGCGTGGTGCCCCTCTCTCACTATCAGGATCCACCCGTGGTGGTGAATTCGAGAGGGATTATATTCGTCGATTCTATAGAGATGGATCTCAGCCGAGCAGGGATGGCAAGATTAGTATTTGAGATGTCACTGACCGGTCCTTGAGGAATATCTTATTCACCTTTTCTAGATTGGCTGGTAGCACGACTCTTCACTTAGCCAACAGGTCCTATATGCAGTATGCCTTGGAATGACTTGAACCAAAGTTATTCAACTGGTGCGACACAGTGCTTCCAGTGATAAAAGAACAGCTTACCAAGGTGAAGAATAGAAGATCCAAAAACTTTGGTTATGGTTCTATTCTGACCGCTTTCTCCTTGGAGAAGATCCCATTGACGCAGCCACAGTACATTTCACTCGGAGTGCCAGCACCAATAGAACCACGGATGCAGAGATGGGTTGATCTTATGGCTAGACATGCTGGTCAATCACAAATTTCATTCTCTGATGCCTTCTTTGAGTGGTTCAACTGTCAGCAGATGGTTTATGCTGAGTATGCATATGCTGGGATGGATTTTCGCGGCGACCCAAATTTGGTGTTGCCGACTGGCGAGTAGTGGGGTGTTATAGGTAAAAGATCTAACTATATCTATGTTTATTGCTTTTATAATGTTCTTGTGTTTTTTAGATGTTATCAAGACTAATCAAACCCATATATTTGTGAAGATATTGGACCAGTGTGACCAACAGTGCGCTTGAGGGTAGCAGCTGCCATTCCAGCAAGAGAGGTTGTAGGGAGGGCTGTCCTTCACGATCTGGATGTAGCCGAGACCCTTGCAGTATTGTAGGATCAGATCGAGGGTCTCGCCCTTGGTATTCAGGATGTGAGGACTAACGAGTTATCTCTAAGATTACAGTGCCATACCACCAGCATGCCGAGTCGATGGAATAGGCTCTTACGTATGATCGCATAGGCGGTGACTTGTTATCACCAACAACATTAGTCTAGGGTGCTTTCCTACATTTTTGAGTTTTTGGGTCGTATGACCGATTTTGTCCTAGACACAGAACATTTTGTAAAAACTATAAATAGTTATATATATTTTTGATTTTCGGAGCTTTTATTTTGGTTAAGTTATATGGTCCTGATGCAAATGTTTACAATGCTTTTCTTTTATAAATGTTGCAAATGTCTATCTAACACATAATTTTCTAATGAATCAGTTAATGTGTTTAAGTTTCTGGAAATGTGTTGATATTGAATAGAATCAAACTGCCTTTCCAAAATCCTGACCCTTAGGAACATACGTTAGATAGCTGGATTCCAAACAGAATAGATGCCAGTAAGTTGTAGGATGACGAGTTGTGAGTCTATCCTGACAACAATTCGACGTATGCCATGTGTGATGGCATCAGAGAGAGGCTCTATCAACATGCTATACTCAGTGATGTTGTTCGTTGAACGACCAATGCATACCCCTCTGAAACTCACTAACTCACCGTTTGGATCAAAAATGGCCCAGGCTGTAGAAGATAGGTTCCACGTACTACGACTAGCTCCGCCGGCGTATCCAACAAATGATTCCAATAGGTTCGACATCTGCAAAAAATGCAAAAGTGGGTTACCTAACCAAAATGATCACTCTTGACGAAAACAAAAATGTAACAAAAGCATATAAAGAGATTACTACACTTAGTCAAGCATAGTAACACTTAAGGTACAAACCGTTTCAGGGTTGCGACAGTGGAATCCCATCGTAATCTAATAGCTCGTAGACTCCTTTTTCTAAGACTTGCTTAACAATGTAGGGACCCATCCACAATGATTGGAACTTACCAGCTCCCAATTTATCGAATTCCTAATCGTAAAGTAAGACCAGGTCACATTCTTAGAAGACACGGGGTTTGACATTCTTGTCAAACTGCATCTTGACTCATTTCTTATAAGCTTCGTTAGCCAAGGCAGTGTCATGACGGGTTTCATCCAGTTGGACTAATTCCAAGAAATGAGTCTCTTCCTCTGAAGTTCCGGGGAGAAGGTCGACTGCGAGCTTGAGAGATGAAATCTCACACTAAATTGGTAAGACCGCTTCCAGTCCATACACCAGCTAAAAGGGTGTAAATCCAGTTGCATTTCTCACCGATGTCCTATATGCCCACAAGGCCGAGTACAGGATTAGGTGCCAATTTTGTTTGTGGACTCCAATCATCCTTTGCAGCATGTGCTTCAGGTCTTTTTTGATGGCCTCAACTTGTCCGTTAGCTTGTGGATAATATCGAGTAGAACTGTCGTGGGATAGTCCTAATTTGGCAGCCAATTCGACCATCATGTGATTGTGGAAATGCGATCCATGATCTATGACTATAGCTTGTGGAACACCAAATCTAGAGACTACATGATTGAGAAAGAAAAGAACAGTCGTTTCACCGCCGTTGTTTAATGTAGGCATCACCTCGGCCCATTTTGTAAAATAGTCAACTGCGACTATGATATACCCATGCCCCCCGGCCGAGGTGGGGTTACATGTCATGAAATCTATGCCCAATTTGGCAAATGGCCCAATAGTAACCACTGGATGCAAAGGTGTAGGTGGTATTCTGGTTTTGCGATCGAAGATTTGACAAGCATGGCAACTTTTGACTGCAATTATGCAATCTTTGAACATTGTTGGCCAAAAGTAACCTGCTCGTGAAATCTTTTGTGCCATAGCGTAACCAGATTGATGCTCCCCAAACACACCTGAATGGCAATCATTCAAGACTTTTTCGTCCTCCTCATGGGTGAGGCACCTTCGCAGTACTGTATCGATACCTCGACGGTAAAGTGTATCACCGACGATCATGTAGTCTTTTGCTTGGTATCGAGTACGTCGTTGTTTTGAGCGAGAGGTATTAGGTCTGTGTGTTTGGGTTTGGAGATAGATGATTATATGTCCATACCACAGATTGCTCGACGATATCAGAAACAAAGATTCATCCACGATTGATGCTTTTGATGTTGAATCATTGGACGATGATGGGAAGTCACATAGTAACTCCGCGAAAACCAGAGATTTCTTTGATTTGGATTTTACGAATTCAAGATCAAACTCTTGCAAAATGGCTATCCATTTCGAACATTTGCACCCAAGTAACTGACGTTATAGAATGTAAGTCATAGGGTTGCAACATGACAAAATGGTAGTTTTGTGAAAGAGAATATAGTGTCGAAATCTATGTATTGCTTGAACGGCTGCAAGAGCCAGATTTTCAACATAGGAGTACTTTCTTTTTGTATCATTTAAGTTTCGACTTAAATAATAGACAGGATGTTTGATTCCATTGTTTTCTTGAACTAAAACCATTGCGATGGTCATATCTGCTGCAGATAGATACAAGTTAAAGTATTTTTGATAGTCAGGAGCGTACATTAATGATGCTTTTATTAGGGATTCCTTTAGAGCATCAAAGGAAGCTTGCACAACCTGATCCCAGTTAAAGGGCACTTCTTTTTTCAAAAGACGCGTATAACCTTTAGCAAGTTCGGCATAATTTGGAATGAACCTCCTCAGAAAGTTTGCTTTCCCTTGGAGTTTCTGAATCTAAAGCAAATTTAAAGGTTGAGACATATAGATGATTAACTGAACCTTACATGTGTCAAGTCGAATCTTGTCCTTAGAAACTATGAAACCAAGTAAATGACGAGAACCGACACAATACACACACTTGTGTGGATTGAGTTGTATCTTGTAGTGCCAGCAACGTAGAAATATAGCTCTCAAATGTTGCGAATGATCAGTCCGCTTTTGCCAATGAGCCCGTAGATCATCAAGATGTGGTTTAATGATGTTCTTGATGTCATGGAAGGCATAATTCATAGCCCTCTGAAAATTTTCCCTTGCATTCTTTAAACCGAAAGGTAGCTTGTGGTACGCGAATGTGCCCCACAGACATATAAATACAGTCTTTGACTAGTCCTGTGGGTGGATATTTATTTGATTATACCCGGAGAATCCATCCATAAATGAAAAGATTTCACATCCGACGCATTCATCAATTATCTAGTCGATGAAGGGTGTAGGGTAGTTGTCCACCGTGGCGACTTCCGCAAAATTACTTGGAGGCGGTAGGGAAAAAGTACCCATTAAGGTAGGGTCTTTTAAGAGGCCTCTGATATTTTGAAGCAATGGAGAGCTTCCATGGATCATCAGGATGCTTCCCATAACTTGTGAACTGTTGGGGAGAAAGGTTTGTTGGTCAACGATTGTAATTCCTCCTTGAAAAGGAAATGCAATCTTTCTAAAGTATGTTGACACAACAATAGCCATAGCATAAATCGAGGGCCTTCCCAGTAGGATGTTGTAATCGAGGTTTCCATCCATAACTTCAACATCAATTTCTACTGTCTTGCCCCCCAGTTCAACTTGCAATCTACTTAAAATCCTGTACGGGTGTATGTTCGTCCATCAAATGCTTTTAATGTCATTGACGATCTTGACAAGTGTGGTGAGCCTACAGTTTTCCTGCAACTCATTGACATAATGCATGTAGATGCCCCCTCATCAATAATTGTTCGATGAATAGTTTTGTTGAGGGATTTCACTTGTACGAGGAAAGCGATTTGAGCCAGTAACTGAGGTTAATATCCTTTATGATCAAAGGCCACTAGATTGGAATCCGCTAGGTCAATCCCACCTATTACTGATAATAGAGCCTGCTTTTGGGAGGGGCAATTTTGTAGTACTTCAAGTGTTGACATAGTGGATGGCGATTGGGCCAGATCCTCTACTATATTATAATTCTGTGTTGCTCGAGCATGAGGATTAAATGTCGATTTGTGTACTACTCCCTTTAGCGGCTTTATCGTTAGCTCAGGAATGATGGGTGGCATAACTTCATTCAAAGTTGTTGTCGAACTACTAGGTTGATCTGTAGCCTTGTTGTTCGGCATCTGTGGATACCCATAATCTTTATTCCTTGTCGATATCAAAGCATCATTTTGCTATTTCGAAATGGACAACATAAGCACTTGGGATGGAGAAGCATTGTCGCTAGCAACCAGATTGGTTTCTGGGTTTCGAAACGGATCAGTCAATACCACTGAGGTTTTTCAACTCTTAAAGAACTTCTTAATCTCAGCTTTATGCGGAAAATCTATCATCCAATGGTCCTCATCGCATATGAGACATGGCCGATTAGGTTTCTTTTGCCCAAAAGGGTTTTCAAAAGATGTTTCAGGAGACGAATCATCATGTTTCTTCTTTTTGTTTTTCCTTTTCTTCTTGCCCCCTAGTTGCTTCGGTTCTTTGCCTTTTCGGTCGACACGACATTAACCTCTACGAGAGGAAGTTTGTCATTTGCCTTTTTACCGAAAACTGCAAGGGCTTTACCAGATGGGGCCTTTACGGTTTGTGTATTTGAGGTGCCAATCACGTCCTCGCTAACATGAGAGTCCCTGTTCGATTTAGGAGGAGGAGGAATGGAAAACTCAGGTCTAGGAGCATCAGGAACTTTGTCATAGAGCGTGCCAGACTGAGTATAGATCAAGTCTAGATATTGCGCACGTGCAATGACTTGCTCTTCAGTGACAACTCCCCATTTAGCCACATCTTCTGTAATAGAAGGTAACAATGACTTAATAAACCATTCAGTTGGAAGCTTATCAGGAACATATGTCTTTACCATTCAATGACGATGTCGCCACTCATGAATATGATTAGATATGTGAGTGGCTGTCATCTGCTTAAAATTGGTAAAAAGCTCCGTTCAGTTTTTGTACCTTATTGGTAACTGAAAATGGGTTAAAAAGGTGGTGGCAAGGGTGCTAAAGTTATCAAATGAAGCTCTATGCATTTTGATGTACCATTTTGCTGTCGGACCAGTTAGCATTCGCTGAAAAAGGCAAAGCCTAATCGAATCATCTTTGAGAGTGTTGGATGAACACCACAGATGAAAGGTCATCACATGATTCGATGCATATTCACCCAGATTTCCATTGAATTTAGGAATATCTAACAGAAGTTTATGAGGAATCGCTGGCTACCAAGGGGCGTAAGCAATTGGATCATTTGTTAGTCGATTCAGATTTGGTAATTCTAAAGTTGCCATGAAAGGCAACTGTTGATTCAGGTTTGGTGAAGCATACCCAGGATAAGATGGGATTTCCTGAGCAGTGGGTCTTTGCATACCAGCATAATGTATTTGATGTTGATCACTTTGATAAGGTTGATGGGCATAACCGTTATAATATGATTGTTGGTAACCGTTCTAAATATACGGTTTCCCATTACCTGCAAATCTTTGTTGCTTAGGTCCTTGGTAAGCTTGATGGAATTGTGGTTGATGATATTGCACTAGACATGGTTGTGAGACCATTTTCTGTTGTCCAATACTAGATGTTTGACCAAGATGAAGGGTGATAGTACCCGTTTGAGCCTGAGTCACTTCAGTTAAGGAGCCACTAATCTGCAGTTGTGATTGGATCGCAGAGACAAGAGGGTGTTGTATCACAACCTGAGAGACTTGAGGTTGACATACAACAGGAAGTGCTTGTACTTGCGACACCATCACAATAGCTAGTGTAGTCGGAATGTTCGACACAAGTTGATTTTGTTGCATTGAATATACAACTCTCAGTTGTTGAGGCAGTATTGGTACCCAACCACTGGATGCAATTCCAGCTTGACCCGAATTTTGTTGTGAACTCTCATATGGTTGTTCTCCTCGAGGGAACAATGAAAAAGCATACTGCCCCCCATATGGCGACAATCTAATGTTCAAAGGGAAAATTGGTCTTTGGAGACTGGACTACCCAAATTGATACTATTGTGAAGGATCAATTTGTTGAGACTCAACATAAGAAATTCCAGATAAGATTTCGGATGAACAAATAGGAATAGACCATGCTGTCAAAATAGTCCCTGGGTGGACTCCATCTAGCGGTTGAGAGCTGGTTGGAACAGATGGTATACCAACGAACATTGTCGGAGTAGTGGCAGGAGGTTTTGCTGTTGTTGTATCAGATGACACTGTTGGAGAGGTAAATCCCCTCTACGGATAGAGGCAATCCCTACTAGCCCAGAACGGGTCTAGCAACAATCAAACAATGCTATCATGCAAGTTCCTATTTGCAAATAAAAGGTAGGTGATGAAGACCTACTTGGATTCCAACGCTTTCGTTCGTAGAAGAGACGTCGCCCACGCTCCTTTGCCTTGGCCGGTCACATTCCGCCACTATCCCCGTGAACGGACACCTGCACGCAAAGAGAACAACACACACACAAGCATGAAATCTAATATATGCAATTATACATCAGTCAGGAAGGACATAATTCAACATTAATCATTACAACAATGAGAATGGAACCATAATGATAGTCATCTATTATTAATAATCAATAAAGGAGAATACAACCAGCGTCCTGACCTCAAGTCCTCCTGTGGATGGGTGCTCAACTACACAAGTCTTGCAAAGCTTGAAGGGATGAGGGACAAGCCTCTCTCTCTTTGGTGACAAGATCTCCTTACTTAGGTTAAACCTTATGGACACAAAGAAGGCTCTTGCAACTCTAATCTCTTGATATCTTCCTTTCAGCACCAGTATAATCACCACTGCCACTAGAACTAGAACTAGCTTGCTCAAGTCATGGAGACAAGATTTTATAGATGAAGAGGAAGGGATAAGATCAATCACAACAATAATGGATTTGGCTTCATCACTTGGAAACTTCTATGGAATGGTGGCAAAATGCCTCCCATTCAAGGAGATTCGAAGCCAAACCATCTTCACTTAACATAGATTCAGTTGGTGAATGAATTGGAGAGAACTTTCAGAGGTTGGTTGGTTAAAAAATTTTCCCAAAAAGGTTGGCACGATTGTGACTCTGGGACAGAGCGCTAATAGCGCACCCCTCTTATAGGATTTTCCCCATTGGCGCGGGCAGAACACAGTGGCTCAGCGCTAATGTAAAAAGGGCTATTTTTAAGGGAAAGTTGCAGGAGATGTCTTCAGGGCATATGAAGCTCATGTTCAGAGGGGAATGATGCAAGTGGTTTCAAGTCTTGTCATTTCTCACAAGTCCCAGAATGTGCCCTCCAAGGTGTAGGAGAGGGGTAATAGGGACGGTGACAAACTGTGACAAATTACTGTGTAACAGATGCCCCCTAAAGCATGAGGCCCGAGAGAGAGAGGGGTGAAGTGCTTTACAAGAACATGTGTGACTGAAAACATTGCCGCAGGAGAACCTGCGAAAAGAAGTACAACTGATATCTCAAGTACATGATATATGTGGTATGGGCGCAGCCATCCGTAACAGAGTATATAAAAACTGGATCCTAGGTATGGACGCAGCCATCCGATGAGGATCAATGAATAGACTCAGGTATGGTCGCATCCATCCAATAAATGAGTCATGTAATGATTACAATAATCCACAAAATGCAACTCGGATTTCAATATGCACAATCCGGGGTCTTGCGCTCCAACTCGACCCGAACACAATACAAGTTCAAGCATGTGAATACAGGAGTCGAAGTTGAACATGCATGAACATCGTCTGAGTACCAGTCAATGATGAAAACTATTAACAGACGTGAGAGGTGCCACCAATAATGACGATGGTCCTCAAGGTACTATAGGTACAATCCACGACGTGCGAGTCAATGAGCCGGTGTCAAACACTCGTAGAATCATCCGATCGGAGGCCAATGATGAAAACCTCTCGTCGAACATGAAGAACCTGCCATTGAGGCATGCAGGCTCCAAGGTACCTGAAGGGAGTCTCTAGGTCATCTTCCTGGATAATGAGCTGAAGTCGACAGGAAGTGATCTTGATCGAAGGTGGTTCATAATGTTTCCTACATCATCGACACGAGACAGAGACGGACAATATGTTTTGTGTGAGGTATCAGAGGGAGGTTAAGTATTCTGCAGAGGTCAACTTCTCTTGAACATATCAGCAGCACAACAGCAGATTTGGCAGTATTTGATGTCAAATGATTAGGGGTCATGACGACAAGACGATGAGCAGATGAATGGTCAAATAGGATAACCAAAACCCATGGAGGCAAGTGTGAAACGAGATGAGATGTCCCCACCCAGACACGAATGCAGATAAGTGCCATGTTCAAGAGCGACATACTGTCGACGACGACGATTATGATTCCTTTATTCCCCCACCATTTCTGGTGAGTACCCCGATTATTTTTAGAGGGCAAGCTTGACGGGGATAGCATATGCTTGAATGGTGTCATTGCGACAAAACCCGATGTCATTAAAGTTTTAACGAGCCTGGCAAAGGAAAAACTCGGCGTCTTTTCATGTTTAGAGAGTTTGAAAAGACAACAAAAAGAAAACTCCAGGGGTGTCCTTTTTCGTAAAATTGTGTCTCTCGAGCCCGAAAAAGTATAAAACTATGCTCGAAAGAACCGCCCGATCATTACGACCGAGGAGTACTTTTCGTGAGTAGTGACATCGACCCGAAAAGTAAAAAAGCGATCGATATCACATCGTTTCGTTGCCATTAACGAACCTGAAACGATAAAGGCCCGACAATCTTCTCATTCTTTATACACTCGGAAAACAGTTTAAAGACGACCGCCTCTTATTTATGTTTAACGAGTCAAGAGGAACAACTCGGCAATCTTTTCATGTTTAGCGAGTCAGAAAAGAGCTGAAAGATGACTCCACAGTGACTTTTTCGTGTATTTACCGAGCCCAAAAAAAGTATAAAATACAACTCGTTTCACCATAGAAGCTGCGCAAAATACCTGTCGCTGCACAAGAAGCAAGTGTAAAATCCATTTTCGACCAAAAATATATTAAAATATTCAAAAATAACCTTTCTAAACCAAAAAATGAGTTTAAAAGTCTATAAATAGGGTGAAAATGTAAAAAATAGAATTACTTTTACTTTTTACCTCTTGAGTAGTGAGAGTGTTCTGTTTGGGAAGCAAACTTCAGGTGGTGAATACAGCCAATCTGTGCAACCATTCGCGATTTCGTCGGCTCCAGGTAAGATGCGTTTCCCTTAGCTCCATTTCCATTCCATTTTTAATGCATTTTATCCCTGATTGAGCCTCTGCAAGGGGGATTTTCAAATTTAGGGCTTCGCCCCATTAGCGTGGGTATCCGGCACGAACCCGCGCTAATGGGGTAAATTACCCAAGGGGGTCGCGCCATTAGCGCGACTGTTTTAAAAACAGTCGCGCTAACCGCGCAACTCAAATTTTTACATAGATTTACCCGTTGCATTTGAATTTTTCTTGGTTCATAAATTATCCAAGGCTTTAGTAATGATTTATTTGTCCTTGTGGGTGCAGGAAACAAGCAAAAATGGTGGTAGAGTGGAAAGAAAGAGAACATGATGCTGTGGATGCCTTGGCCATTGAAGATGTGGGGTGTATGAATGCCTTGAGGGACTGTGGCCTCAAAAAATTCTTCCTCACATCATATATGCGATCCCAACCTGAATTGTTATAGTTCATAATTGATGCTTGGGATGTGGATGACCAAGTATTTCATCTACGGAACCAGACCTTAGAGCTTGAGGTGTTCGATGTATATTTCATCACCGGGTTGTCACGGAGAGGGGAAATTCCCATTTTGACTGGCAGTAGACCTTCTGGAGAGAAGGTAGGCGAAGTAAAAGCCCGAGTGTGTCCAGAAGCACAATTTGGGAGACAGAGTGCTAAGGTGGCTATCAACACCATCCGGGACTTGACACTCAAGGCGATTTTATTCACCATTACATGTGTAGCTGGGGTACAAGCGCCCCATGAGGCGAGCAGGAACAATCTGATACTCGCGACAGAATGCCTCAGCCCCACCATCTTTGATTGGGCCACAGTTGTGACTACTAATATCAAAAGGCAGCTCACAAATTGTAAGCGTGCAGAGGTGAAACAGTTCGCGTATGGCTCGATTGTGGTATCATTCTTCTTAGAGCGATTACCACTTTTCCAGATCCAGGGAGCTGTAGTGGCGGATCCGTTGCCACAAGAGCCTAGGATGGCTCGCTAGGTAGCACTGATGCCCAGAGGAGGAGGGGGCCATGAGATGTCATGGCGGCCCGAATTCTTCATATGGCTTCGCTGACAGCTGATCGTGATACAGGATTGGCCTTACGCGGGGACCAGTTTCATGGGGGACCCAGACCTTCCATTACCAGAGGGAGAGGAATGGGAGGAGGAGTTAGGTATGAACTCCTTGTTTTTGATATTTTATGTATTTTCATTTTTTTCTTTTTTAAATACATGCCTGTTCTGATGATGATTGTATGTATATGCAGATGCTGGCCCAGAGCGACCAGCCGACCTGTCTCCTACAGCGCGGAGGGGCCAACCCGTAGCTGACCCTCAGGCAGGGCGTTCCGTGGGGGAAGAGCTGATACAAAATCTCGAGAGGCTCACCCAAGGGATTCCGGGTTATGCCAGATTGGCAGACGTGCATTTCACATATCAGAGGCACACAGTGGGAGTGTCGACCCGCGTTCATCGCCTGCTGAGACGATTGGTGTGCGCGATGATGTGCTATCATGAGCACCACCGTGATTACACTCCTAGGCTTTATTTTCTGCATGTTTTTTGAGAGACATGTGTCTCAGATGTACGGAGAACACTGACTCTATCTAGACATGTACACTTATTTTTTGAGCGCCTCAGTGCGCCACACGATATATAT
>APFE031326826.1:379975-410501 GCA_000404065.3 Pinus taeda
GCGAAACCAACGTAAGGTGATCCAGACATCTGTTCAAGAAGCAAAAGACACAATAAGCGGCAATCATGCCGACACACTGAGATAAAAACTAAATAAACACGCACACACAACACACTGCTAAAAGCATACGTATGTACAAAAATAAAGCACGCGCATGATACTTGGTTCATGTCAAGCCCCTTTCGGGGCTTGCCTTATCGCACTGTTGCATAACCGGCCTAGATAATGTAGGCATCGCTCAGCCTGTTGTATAAAATGATCAACGGCACCGATGATCTGCCCATGCCCCCCGGCCGAGCGAGGTGTACAAGCTAGAGGATCAATGCCTCCTGTGGCAGAGGGACCGAGGGTCGCAACAGTGTGTAATGAGGGGTCGGAACGAGTCGAAACCAAACCGAGCGAAGTAAGGTTCGGAGGTGGGAGTGAGAAGACACCCATGAGGGTAGGGTCTTTGAAGAGCCCGGCTCCCACACTCTCGTAAGGAACGGTATGTTCAACGAAAGGCACATTTCCTTCAAAAGAGGAAGCGAAGAAGGAGAGTTGGTCCACCGTGACAATTTTACCTTGGTGAGGGAAACGGATAACACGGAAGAGGGATGAAGATACGGCACGCATGGCATACGTCCAACTCCGGCATAGAAGGAGGTTGTATGTGAGATTCGCGTCAACGACCTCAACTTCTACTTCAATTGTTTTTCCTTCTAAAGTGATTGGCAATCGTTGAAGAATATCATAAGGACGGGATTCTCTCCCATCGAAAGCTTCCAAAGTCGTAGGAGACTGGCTCAAAGTTGGAGACCTGATCGCTTTCCAACAAGCAATAGACATAATGCAAGTCGATGCGCCCTCATCAATAACTGTACGATGAATTGTTTTTGAATTAATGATGACTTGGATAAGAAAAGCGATCTGATGAGGCAGCCTCGGGACATGGCTTTCGAGATCAAAGGTAATCAGATCTGAATCTGCCGGGTCGATGCCACCGATGGCCGATAGCAGGGACTTCCTCTGAGGGGGGCAGCTCTGGAGAACTTCTAAGGTGGACATAGCCGACGGAGCCTATGCTAAGTCCTCAACTATGCTGTAGTGCTGGGTAGCACGAGCATTCGTGTTGTAAGATGATCTCCTGAGTACTCCTTTAGGAGGGGGTCGGATGGTCGTCTCAGTACTTGGTCTCTCAATATGGAGTGGACCAGAGCTGGACGAAGGAGCACTTGAGGGGACCTCGGGCTCCTTCCCGACGGACGACGGATACTCCTTTGCTCGAGTCGTTACATGAACGGGAATAGATCCAGCCATGAAGACTTGGGAACCAAAGGGAGAAGAAGACGGATCAGCCACCATTGGAGTTTGTTGAGAGGGAAAGGGCTCTTTAAGAACCGCAGGAACCCCAGGAGCGCCTTTCAACAAACGACTAACTTCAGATCACCTTGGGCAGTCCTTAGTGTAGTGATCCTCCTCACAAATGAGACAAGGATATTTGGGTTTGCGCTTAGCTCCTTCCTCAACTGGAGGTTTGGAGGATTCTTGTTTAGGTTGTTCAGATTTATTTTTCCCTTTTCCCTTTTTCTTTCCTTTCGAGGCCTTACCCGTCGTGGTGGACTAGACGGCGTTGACCTCGGAAGTACTACCAGAATTTGAACCACCCTGAGAAGTGTTTTCGTTAGAAGCACCTGACTTTTGCTTCCCAAGGTTTGAAGATGATTTTTTGGAGGTCAGGTTAACGGAGCCAATAACTCCATCGACAGATGGCTTCGGCGGAGCCTTGGATGTACCGGGTCTCGAGGCATCAGGCAAATACTCATACAAGGTGCCGGACTGAGAGTAAACTAAGTCCAGGTACTGAGCACGCGCAATTGCTTGCTCTTCAGTCACGCAGGCTCCCATAGCAATGTCCCGTGCAAGCTTAGGGACAAAGGAAGTCGTGAACCAATCGGTCAAGAGTTGATCAGGAATCCAAAACTTGATCAACTGGCGACGCCTTCTCCATTCATGTATATGATCATAGATGTGCGTAGCTGTATCCTGCTTAAGAGACGTAAGGAGGTGGGTCCCTGTCTCGTACCGAATGGGTAACTGAAAGTGAGTAAGGAATGCCATAGCTAATGAATTAAAATCCTGAAATGACGCGTGGGTCAATTCAATATACCATTTAGCGGCAGAACCAGTGAGAGTCGTTTGGAATAGGCGAAGTCGAATCAAATCATCAAGCCATGAATTAGATGAACACCATAAGTGATATGTCATTACATGGGCTTGAGGGTCCTCTCCGGCTTTGCCGTCAAATTTGGGACAGTCGCTAGGTATCTTAGTTGGAACTGGTGGCCATTGTGGATTATGCAAAATGGGATAATTTGTTAATTTCGACACATCGAGCAGTTCCAACGTCGCTAGAAATGGTAGCTGCGGGTTAAAGGACATCTGTGGATATGAGGTAGGGCTAGAATTCCATCCAGTTGCTGGTTGCCCCCACTGACCTTGTCAAGATGGACCAAGTCCAAAAGGACCCTGTCCATAAGAATTTTGTCCATAAGGGTTATATCCGAAACTGGATGGTTGATACTGGTTCTGCCCCCGAGCGCCCCATTGGTTACCATACTGCCCTACAGGTTGTTGATAATTTTGATAAGGGTTGGCTTGCGGCTGTTGGTAATTTTGATACGGGGCAATTTGATTTTGCCCCTGGGGTTGCTGGTATCCATACGGTTGTTGTGCTCCATATTGAGCCTGGGAACCAGGCGGCATCTGATGAGAAGGTTGGGATTGGTACCCACCTTGTGACTGGAGACCAGCTTGATTCTGGGGTTGGTAACCGGGTTGAGGCTGTGAAGCAGGAACCATCTGCATGCCCGGTTGAGCCGCCCCAGAGAGATATCCTTGCGAAGGTTGGGCCATATGGCCGAAAGGTTGTCTTGGTTGGATCTGAGACGGACCCATTTGCCGAGAAGGTTGAGCTTGCTGAGCTATGGGTTGTCCTTACGCAACCGAACGTTGTCCTTGTAGACCAGATGGTTGATTAGGCTGAGCAGTGAGCTGGCCTTGCTGTGCGTAAGGCTGGCCACCTTGCCCAGAAGGGTAGCCTTGTTGGTTTCCGGGTTGACCTTGCTGACCGTAAGGTTGTCCCGGGTTCCCATAGGGTTGCCCCAAAGGGTAGCCCTGCTGGGGCCCAGGTTGTCCTTGCTGAGCATAGGGTTGTCCCGGGTTTCTAGAAGGTTTCCCAAGATATGTATAAGACGGACCACTAGAGGCTAAAGGTTGTCCCTGATAGGGTTGTCCTTGCGAGCCTCCAGGTTGACCTAGATAGGTCTGGCCATAATACTGTTGCCCATGATTAGGCTGCGAGTAAGATGGTTGACCCTGATAGGGTGGTCCTTGGGATGGCTGCCCTTGACCTGGATGGAACTGGCCACCGCCATATCCGGCGGTACCCCAAGACACATTCAATGGAACTGAAGCCTCAACATAGGGCTCAGTTGGCAAGGAGGTATACAAATAATGATTGACAGGATCATAATAGGGGCCTTGCCCGCCCGGGTTCTGGACAACATGCAAGTATTGAGAATATGCCCCCCCTGCCGAAATAGCATTAGAAAGAGGTGGGGCACCACTTGCGGGATGGAAAACTCTAGCAGTATGTGCCGATGGACCACTTTGTGCCGGGCCTCGAGATGGGCCGGCAACAGAAGTCACAGCAGAAGATGCTGTAACGGCACTAGAAACTGGAGTTGATGACGCGACACAGACGGTCGGATTGGTTGGAACTGATGTAACAGCAGTATGGTGAACTTGGGAAACAAATGGTCCCGTAGTAGGGACAATGTTGTGATCCCACATAGAAGAGGAAGTTGCAGAGCTCATAGCATCCCTTAGAGACCTATAGTGCGCTGGCACTATGATACCGAGAGGTGTAACAGTGTAGGGTGTAGAGATAACTGGGGATGTAGCCGGAATGGGAGTATCAATATTCGACATAACGGGCGTTCCACTCGACATAGGAGATGTATCCTCCATGTCGGAAGAAGCCATCGGAGATGCAACACCAACAACAGTAGTGGGAAAATCCTCTTCAGAGGGCTCCCAAACAGGGTTCCAAAACAAGTCGTAAAGCTCGTCCTCTAGAGCACAAGAGTTCAATGGTTGGACACTTGGAACAATAGGGAAAGTGTTGCCACAAACCGATGTCTCAGGGGCAGCAGAAGATGGAGACCCTTGGTCACTTGGTACGGGAGACGGGATCGATGGATCCGCCAGGATGATCAAACAAAGACCCTAGACAAGCTAACGATAAGAGACCCTACTCAAAACTAAACGCACACAAGATCTAACAAGGTGAATGTTATCGTGGCCGAATAAATTTTTTAAGACATTAGGACACAACTTGACCTTTTCATGTTTTAAGAGTCGAGAAAAGGACAAAAGATGACTCTAGTCGCCTTCAAATGTTTAATGAGCCCGAAGTGACAAATGCTCAACAGAGCCTTTTCTTTTACAGAGTCCGAAAAGGATCAAAAAATGACTACTCTGGAGAAACTAGGCAAGGGGCTTACCAGACAATCCGTAAAACTACTTATACACCTTGGCAATTGTATGAAAACCAAGGACTTTCCGTACTGCAGTCAATCTTCCCGAATGTTGTGTTTGGTGCGTTACGGCTTGTAAGGCGACAGACACGACTTCCTATGGATTAAGGATGCTAACCTAGTGGAGTCTCCCCATATATACCCGATGGTACGTGGGAGCCCAAGTCCGTACTAGACCACAATCGAATCACACAAGGAGGAATCACCCAACCTTAATGCGAGAACAAAAGTGACTAGGTTTAACGACGCCGGAGCACGTCTCTAGCCTAGACCTATAGAATGTATGCGTTATGTTCCAATGCATTTTTAAGTTCATTCAGTTTATTTTATGGTTGATCTTTAGTTAAGTTTCGATTTTAGGTCATACCGTATGTGATCTTTCACAATTTCCTAGATGCAAGCTATATGCCAAAGAATACCATTCCGTTCGATGAATACTAACTACGAGAGGGTTAAGAATTTTCAATCAAACAAAATGAGCACAATCAATCAAACACCCTAATGCAGCTAATGGAAAATAAATAAAACTTTTTCTTTCAAGAATACAAATCAACAAAAAGTTCTATTCCATCAACTATTGAACGCAAAAGAGATTCGTTTGATTTCTTTTTCAAAGGCACAATGCACTAGAATGAATTTTGGAAGACAATAACACTGAGTAAAAAGAGACAAATTCACTCAATGAGAACACAATGAAATCCCAAGACACCAAAACAGTTCTTTAAACCAAAAGAAAAACAAAGGCTTGTACGAGCTATGTAATCTAAACTCAAACAAGGCTAAAATTAAATCCAAGCAAGAAAGAAGCAAGTCACTCGGAAATCAACCAAAAACACTTCACCAATCACTAAACAAGTGCAAAAAGCAATCGCAAAGTCGACTGGACAATCAAGAAACCCAAAACTCCTACGGAAGGCTCGACACACACACTGCCACTAGATGTCCTAGGGTTAAGGTGTGAAATCGATAGAAAGAGGCAAACACCCGAAGGGCGGAGGTTAAGAACCAGTCAGACAAGGATCAAACACACTCCAGTAATCGAAAAAGATGTGGCAAGATACAAATCCAAGCTCAGAAGGTAGGCAAACAAGCGAACTCAAAAAGCTAAGAGGCCTGGCGCGACTGTCAAGCTGTAACTCGCGCTATATAGGGATTGGCGCGGGTTGTCAGTTAGCAACAAGGGCCACTAGCGCGACTGTCAAAGGAAAAACCGCGCTAATAAAGTTTGCCAAGTCAAAAAGAAAAACAAGCAGTCTAAAGCTCGGTTTACAGTATCTAGGCAAGTCAGGAAGCAAGAGGCAACAAGAAATTCAATCCAAAAAGCTATCCAAGCAAGCAAATAAGAGAAAACCAAAGAGGCAAGACAAACTCCAAATTGTTCAGTCCGTAAACCAAACTGGAGATTGACTGAAGCAGCTTTGATCTACTTCACTAATGCAAAGCAATAGTGTTTTGAAGGCTATCTGGCCGTGCTTCAGACTCCGTCTAAGTTTACAAATCAAACAACAAGCTAAAATCCCCAGTGGAGTCGCCAAATTGTTGGAGAGGTAAATCCCCTCTATGGATAGAGGCGATCCCTACTAGCCCAGGACGGGTCTAGAAACAATCAAACAATGCTATCACGCAAGTTCCTAATTGCAAATAAAAGGTAGGTGATGAAGACCTACTTGGATTCCAACGCTTTCATTCGTAGAAGATACGTCGCCCACGCTCCTTTGCCTTGGCCGATCACAGTCCTCCACTATCCCCATGACCGGACACCTGAACGCAAAGAGAACAACACAAACACAAGCGTGAAATCTAATATATGCAATTATACATCAGTCGGGAAGGACATAATTCAACATTAATCATTACAACAATGAGAATGGAACCATAATGATAGTCATCTATTATTAATAATCAATAAAGGAGAATACAACCAGCGTCCTGACCTCAAGTCCTCCTGTGGATGGGTGCTCAACTACACAAGTATTGCAAAGCTTGAAGGGATGAAGGACAAGCCTCTCTCTCTTTGGTGACAAGATCTCCTTACTTAGGTTAAACCTTATGGACACAAAGAAGGCTCTTGCAACTCTAATCTCTTGATATCTTCCTTTCAGCACCAGTATAATCACCACTGCCACTAGAACTAGAACTAGCTTGCTCAAGTCATGGAGACAAGCTTTTATAGATGGAGAGGAAGGGAGAAGATCAATCACAACAATAATGGATTTGACTTCATCACTTGGAAACTTCTATGGAATGGTGGCAAACTACCTCCCATTCAAGGAGATTCGAAGCCAAACCATCTTCACTTAACATAGATTCAGTTGGTGAATGAGTTGGAGAGAACTTTCGGAGGTTGACTAGTTAAAAACTTTGCCCAAAAAGGTTACCGCGATTGCGACTTTGGGACAGAGCGCTAATAGCGCGCCCCTCTTATAGGATTTCCCCATTGGCACGGGCAGAACACAATGGCCCAGCGCTAATGTAAAAAGGGATATTTTTAAGGGCAAGTTGCAGGAGATGTCTTCAGGGCATATGAAGCTCATGTTCAGAGGGGAATGATGCAAGTGGTTTCAAGTCTTGTCATTTATCACAAGTCCCGAAATGTGCCCTCCAAGGTGTAGGAGAGGGGTAATAGGGACGGTGACAAACAGTGACAAATTACTGTGTAACAGACACAGTCCTAGATGTCGATGGTTGTTCAGACATATCGAGTCTATCCAAAAGATTTCTTAGCGATTCGACAGGAACTTGTGATGAAGAGTTATCAAAAGAACTAACTTCTGTGGTAGAAGGATATAGGTGGATCCCACTTCCAAAATGCAATGGGTTACTGGATTGAAGATCCTCCACAATCTCTTCTATAGCAATCTATCCAAGTGGAAGAGGCAGACCGTCAGGTCTGTAAAATATTTCTAGTGTCGAAGAAGGTATAGATTCTGCAGCGACAGATGTTGGAGGGATGACACCTTTCAAATCAGCCCTAGATGGAGCTGGTTCCAGAATATAAGTGTTCACCTTTACACTAGGATCAATTCTAATGTCCTCTTGTAACTGCAGAACTTCTTCCGTAGAGGCAGGGGTACCAGAAATAATCGAAGTAACTGGAGTCTCTGATGTTGTTGAAACACAATTTTCAAATAAACTAGGAGACTTTGACCCAGTTGAACGAGATTGCTTGGCTCTGAATGGTTTCGTCTTTGGAGTCAAAGATGGTTGACTCGTTAGTCTCCATGAACAACGGGGTTTTGATTAACTTTCTTCCACGATTGCAGATTACTTGATCAACTCAAAATTAAAAGGGCAAAATGTTATTCCGAATTAAATGAATTTTATGACACTTTGACACAACTTACTTTTTCAATTTTTAAGAGTCGAGAAAAAGCTAAAGATGACTCTAGTCGCCTTCGATTTTTAATGAGCTTGAAGTGACAAGTGCTTAAATGGACCATTTCTTTTAAGGAGTCTAAAAAGGAACGAAAGTGATTGCTTTGGAAATCTAGACATAGGGATTACCAAACCAATCACAAAACTGCAATATACACCTTGATGGTAAATTATAGAGAAATTACCGAGGACTTTATGTACGGTAGTCAATCTTCCCGAATGTTGTGTTCATTGCATTGCAATCGATAGGGCAGCAGACACGGCTTCCTAAGGATAAAGGATATCAGGCTATTGTGGTCTCCCAATATATGCTCGATGGTACGTGGGAGCACAAGTCTATACTAGCACTTGTCGTATCAAAGAGGAGGAATCACCCAACCTACGATGAAAACGATAGTTACCAGGATTTACGACGCCGGAATACGTCTCTAACCTAGATTTCTAGATGTTGTGTGTTATGTTCCAAAGCGTTTTTATGTTCATTGAGATTTATTTTACAGTTGATCTTTCTTAAGAAGTTTGCCTTTAAGGTTCACCACGTGATGTAGATGTACAATTCCTAAGCGTGCAATCTAAGATGATAAACAATCATTTATTTCTTTTAGCAATGAAAATCCTAGCTACTAAGGAAAGAGAAGTAGAATTCTTTCAACATAGAGCAGAGAGCACAAACTAAATGCACTTTTCCTAAATCAATTTCCGCATGCAGTCTAAATGCAAATGCACATGCATGTATTTGTTTTTCAGTTTCCTTAATGTGTGAATGACAAAAAGAAAACTAAGTACAGATCTGAATTACTTTTCTTCAAAGCGACACTTTAGCAATTTCTTTTCAAAAACGAAAGAAAGACTAAGACAACACTTTCACTTTTGAATGGAAAACTATTTTCGACACTTCAAAGAATTGAAAATTCAAATCAAATACAATGGCAAAAGTGTAATCGACTATCTAAAAGAGGAAGACTTTACGACACTCTTTTTCTTGACTGAAAATGACAGTTGTGACACTTTCAAATCAAAAGACGACAATTCGATTAAGCTACTATTTGCAAAGGAGGACTGTAAATGATGAAAAATGCATAAAAAAATCAATCACAATTCCTTATCAATGGAGGTTGAATAATGTAAAGGAAGAAGGTTTCAACAGTTATATACTGATCATAGACAACAAAACTACTGAATAGAGCTGAAAACAATGAAGAAAAAACTAAAATCTGGAGGCAGAAACAGTCTCATTCAATCATTGCACCTGCAACTTAGGGAAACAGGGATGCATCTCACCTACAACACACGAGAGGTGTGATGTATCTAGGTTGCACAGTTACAGACAGTGCGATGGACCAGGGACGAGACTGAGCTTGGTTTTCACCCACAGTTTGCAGCTAAGTTCAGGGATTTAAGCTGAGCTAATGATAGGTAGTAAAGACAAAGTATAGGGGCTGATCTAATGAGGTTATTGAGCTACCACCAGGGCTCTTAGGATGTTTTCAAGTCAGATGTTCATTTCATAAACCAACCTGGAGATTGACTGAAGTAGCGTTGATCTACTTTGTAGTTGCATAGCAAAAGCAGTTCGCAGGCTAGCTGGCTTAACTTCAAGCTCCGTCTGTAGTTTATAAAACAAACAACAGTAACAAAAAAAACAAACTATTTGCTCCCTAGCGGAGTCGCCATTTTGTTTACAGGAAAACTAGTGTCCATTCAGAGCTACTAGTCCCACTAAGACGGGTAGCTATCTTAGAAACAAACAATTTAAAGTCACTTGTGTTTTCCTTTATGAGAGATAGATGAGAGAGAAGCAGAGAGCACCAACCTTAGTCTTTTGCTTGGCTCCTTGCTTGTTTCCTCTCTCCTTTGATAGAGCTTTCGCCACTCGTTTCTCACTTGTCCCGCTTCAAAGAACACCTATAGAGTCAAAGCAGCAAAATACCATCAAATCATAGAGATCTATAACCATAAACAATGTAGAATCAGATGTACATTAACCATACAAATGCATACACAAATACAATATTCAGAAATATACAAGTATATGGAGGAAAACTCAAATAGATTTATTGATAGAAGTAGTAGAAGAGAGGATTACAACCCAGTTGTCTGATCCAACACCATCCTCCAAGCATGAAAGCCCTCTTCACCTCATGAAAATCTAGATCACCCAACACTACAATGTTTCACAAAGAAACCAACAACACTTCCTTACAAAATACAAAATTCCAGCCTTTGGATCTCTAGGTTGAGGGATCCATATATTGATATTTGCAGGGGGGTGAGTTAGCTTCTGGGATTTTGATTAGTGTCATTTCACTGATAGTTCTTGGTTCCACTTGGAGATTTCATGATCTCTTACTCATCCCTGGGCAAATTCAGAGAGGCAAGTGTCATATGAGCGGTTTCTAGAAGATTCTATGAGTTTCCACCTAACAAACTGCCTCTGCCATTTGTCTACTCTCTCATCACACCCTACAGAAGGGCTTTTCAGTATGCATCACACCCTTTGTGTGCAGTAGGTGAAATGCACCGTACCCTCAACGTGGAGCAGTCTATATGGTCCAGTTTTGACCAGTTCTGAGCAGTTTTTTAGGGAGAACTTCTGGGAAATGATGTAATCAGTTGACCTTGTTCCTTTAGGGTATGAAACAACACTTTTAGGGGTTTAGAAGCCCTTGGTTTATGGACATATTTGATTGGGGTTGCAGTTCCCAAATATTTCTATAACAAGAGGGTCCCCATTATTATTGTAAAAATGGGTGGTTGTTGTCTTTCCACAAAACGTACCCAAGAAAATCATCTCAGATAGAGATGTTAAGTTCACTTCAAGATTTTGAAAGCAATTATTCGCAGTCTTAGGGATAGAATTGACCTTCATTACAACTTATCATATGCAAATGGATAGAGAGAAAAATAGTGTCCTCGAGGATATGTTGAGAATGTATGTGATGCACTAGCCAAAGAAATGGGAAGAGTACCTCCCACTTGTAGAGTTGTGCATATAATAATGGGTACCAAGAATATTTGAAGGTGAGCCTATTCAAGGAACTATATGGGAGGAGTTGCAACACTCCTACTAGCTAGAGTGTTCCAGTAAGCAGAGTCCTAATTGGCCCTGAGATGTGTAGAGAAATGGAATAGGAAGTGCATACCATCAAGAGAAATTTAAAGGTGGTGCGTTACCAACAAAAGAGTTATGCAGACCAACATAGAGTGCATAAAGAGTTCCAAAAAGGGGAGCATGTATATTTACACATTAACCCAAAGAAGATATTTTTTAATATTGGGTCATGTACCAAGATGACACCACGATTTTGTGGAACTTTTGAAGTAATAGAAAGGATTGGACCAGTGGATTACAAATTGGCCTTACCTCCTTTAGTAAAAAATTATGATGTTTTCCATCTGTCCTTGCTTAAAATATATGTGTGGGATCCTAATCATGTCATTGATTGGTATGTTCTATAGGTGAAACCAAAAGAAGAGTTCTTGTTAGAGCCATTATGCATCCTAAAATGAAGAAAATTCATGCTCCAGAATCGAACAATAGAGCATGTGAAAGTGTAGTGGAAACACTTTGGGCCTGAGGAAGCCACATGGGAAATGGTTGATCAGATGCAAGGAACATATCCATTTTTGTTTGCAAGATAAAGCAAATATGAATAATATTGTAAATACTATATAAAGTTGCGTATATAAATCTCCATGAATAGTATGTCTAATTCAACACATTTATTTTATTGTATATGGTCATAGAACACTGAGGATGGTGTTCCCCTCAAGGGGGAGGGATTGTAATGACCCCAGTCATTTTGAAAACATGTATATTGTGTTGATTGTCCCTATCATTGTGCACTCGTGAAGACATTGTAAATGTTATCATGCTTACTTTGCACTCGTATGGTCATTGTAAATGCTTTCTTGGTTATTTTATATTAGTGTAAATATTGTATACATTTTGAAAATGATAAATATACATATATGCCTTTCTTGGTCATTTTGTAGTGGTGTGATTATTTGCTAGGCATGTCCAATTGCATAATTATTGTAAAATATATGTGTGTGTCTGTGTGAACCTTAAGTAAGTGGGGTAATTATTATTTTGGAGGTAACACACACACATGCACACATATCTGTGTGTGTGTGTGTGTGCATGTGTGTGCAGGCTATTGTAAACCTCATGCAAGAAAATATCTGAAAGATGGTAGGAAAGCGAGGTAAAATAAAAAATGGCATGAGGTTGATTGGCCTACAATAATGACAAGACAAATCATCATAAAAAAAATATGTAATACTAGGGATAAGGGGGCTACTTGTGGTGGTCCAGAGGGGCTAGGCTAGATTGGGCTCTAACTAACCACAGACAAAGATCGAACAACAGAAAAAGAGGAGGAATCAAGTTGGGAAAGACACAAAAAACAAGGAAGAAAATAGAAAAGGAAAACGAAGAGCGTGGGAGAAGGAAAATGAAAGAGGTAGACATTTGAAAGGCAACATCGGGAGCATGTTGGCAGCAGAGAAATAGAGATGCAAGAAACCAGGTCGTGTGCCTTGTACAATGAAGAGGGCAAGGTAGACTTGCGTAACGCTAAGGAAGGATCGTTTTACCAAGGGAACATAAGACTTAGGCCAATGAATTCACTTGGTAAGTTGTTGTAATTGTGCTCAATTTAGTATACAAATATCTAGAATATCCCTCCCTACTTGCATACTAATTGGTAGTAAAATGTAGATCTGTTGTTTCTTATTAAGTAGGATTATTGTGTCAATAAATTCAAGTGGAGTTTAGATCTTTGAAGCCCTTGAACTGACAGAGGGTTGAGGGTATTACCTCTGGAGTCCCTCATTAGCTAGTGGGTGGAGGTAACATACCTCTAACTGCCTTGGACTAGCCTTCCTTGTTGGAGTACCCAAATTGCAATAGAGTACTCTAGACTCCTTGCACTGGGTGGAGTTACTGCAACAACAAATTTAGGGTGGAGGAAAGCATATGGAGTCCTTGAACTGGGTGAGGGTGGAGGCTCTCACCTCTGGAGTCCCTCATTGGCTAGTGGTGTTGGAGAATGTAACTAGTTTCGATCTTCATAATTTGTACCATTATGTGTTTTATGTAAAAAAAAGGAAAGAAAAAGAAAAAATATTATTATTATTTTTCTAGAAAAACATGTTCTTCATGCTTCTAGGTTTTGAGTCAAAGAGTCAAAGTCATATTTTGTACCTATTATAAAGGAAAAGAAAAATTTTAGATGTAATTTTGGGACTAAAACCCCTCTAGGTGCCAAGTTGGCCTACATGTGAAGTCGACCTTGCCCCAATGGACATATCTATTTACACCCCTCTGAACTATATAAATAGAGGGAAGATGGAGCTCATTTGTATACACACACTTGATGGATTATGGCCTGAAATATCACAGAGAATGTAGAGAGAAGTGGAGGGTCAAAAAATGAAAGAGTGATTTCCTTTTGAGCTAGGGTTTGTGGAATATATTTCCTTAGTACATCTCTTGTTATTGGTCTCTTGGTGATGGATCTACTAGAAAGAAAGAAGGATTGACTTGGCATATAGAGGTGGAAGTTTTATGTGGCTATGGGTCTTGGATATATCATTTGATATAATTCTATTAGACGATATTGTTTTTGGGTTTTCCCCTTGGAGGGGTTTTTCCTTAGCTTGGACCACATATATTATGCTCTTTTGTTTCTGTGATCTTCATGTTATGGTAATTGTTTGATCAAAGAATCATGACAAATATTAATTAAAGATGTTAACAAAATTCACAAGCAATTACTATGAAAGGAAAATTTAAGTTAAATTATAGGCCTCTCAATTTTCCAACATGGTATCATAGCTTAGGTGGCTTGAAGTTGGAGGCTTGAATATCAATAACTATTGGCATATCTCTTATAAGTTCGTTGTTCTAAGGAATACAAGCTACAAATGATAAATTTCATATTCCTTTATGGTCCTTGTTTATGGCCTAATTTATATCTCTGTGTCAAATAATTTGTCATGACTATCTTGAAAGATAACAAAGGATCATTTATATGGCATAAAGAAAATTCATAGGAGCATGCATAAGTCAATCTATTATGACTCATATAATTTAAACATAGACTCGACCTCTAGTATACATCGCATGGCTCTCTATTTTGGCATTTGCACTCAGTTGTCTCTGGGTATGAATTTAAGGCTCACTCTAATTGGTCTACATACATTACACCTATATCATCTCATCGGTGGACCTGCGGTTTGTTCATTTTACACTGTGGCCCATATTATTGTGGCTCGCTCTATGGATCTGGTTTTTCGATGTAATGGCATTGCTAAAAAATTTGCACTTTTGTTTTCTCACAAAATCTTGTTTTCTATGACTCATCTATGGCATGTGGATCGAATTACACCTTTCGATGACACCATGGTTCATTTATTTTGAATCTCACATAATTATTAGTGGCTTGAACAAGTTTTTTTTGATCTCTTGAATCAAACTTTTCATTTCCATCACGACTCGTTGGTATCATGAATTTGTGGTTCATTTATGACACAACTCTAAGGTTCACAATGTCTTACTTGACATTTGATTTGTTTTTAAATTTAATCTGAAGGGATCACATTTATGGGCATAAGACAATGCTTATGGCTTGTTATATTTACGATGGTTCATTGTAGTAGGGAATATCCATTGTTTCCCAGTGAAATCGTTACAAAAACATTTGGTTGCTATACCTACAATGATTTGTATGTTGTTTGTTACTGAAATATTTTCACTATGATATATATCATAGTAATCATGTTTGGAATCCATGGATCGATTTGAAGAATGGATTCAATTAGTTTAGTTATGAATAATGGTGTCATTTACATTTTTGTATGACTCATATATGATGTCATCGCACAGTGAATCACATTATGTATGGCTCAGGAGCTTGGGATTAATAAATTGTGGCTCTTTTTATTTTTGGATCGTACTTACATATAGCACAATGAAATCATGGCCCATTATAGTAAGACAAGGATTTGATATGCCAACATATGCATTATCCTTCTCTTCAGTGGCTTATGGATCTCTTTATGGTTAAAATCTCTGTGGATCATGAACTTTTTTGTGACCTGAAATGGATCGTCAAATTATGCTATCTAAGAGCAAGATAGTAAGGAAAGATGACAATGATATAAGTGATAATAACATCCTATAATGGTGACATGGAGATATATATTAGTGACTGGATGTGTCTATAATCTCAATATAGTAGTACCCTTCATGTGATAGTAAAATAACGGCAACAACATGATGGATCATCTCTAAAAGATTGAAAACGACTTAGATTTTTGGAAGAAGTTGGGTCACTTGTCACGACATAATAAAGGAACCAGAATTATGATCTTTTGAACCATGGAACACCTTTTTTAAAGAATGATTTTCCATTGACAAATGAAGAAGGACCAAATCCTAGTGAAGAAGAAGGCATGTTAAGAGGTATGTACACTTTATTGTAAGTCAAGATCATGATGAAAATAAAGGGTTTGAAAAGTCTTTAGGGTCTTGCAATTAATCTATTGCATATCTTAAAAATATAGGATTTGTAGACCTAGCTTATGGAGTCTATAAGGCTTTTGGTATTTTGGGTTTCTAAACCCTAGAATGAACTAACCCTAGGAGTGAAAAACCTAACCCTAATTGGTTGTTCCATATGAGGAAACCCTATCACTTGAAAATAGTATTACGGTTTTGCAAATTTTAATTTTGAAAGGATAACTTATGATATATGGTAAAACCCTAGCAAGGGTTAAATTGGATAAAACCTAGGGTTTGACATCAAAACTCTAAGGCTTATGTTTCTGCCAAAACCTTAATAAGGGTTAAATAGATATATAGGGTTTGTAACTACAACCCTAGAATATCACCTTTTGAGAAACCATGGAAACCCTAGATTAGAAGATTTGACATCATGCTCTTGTCTTTGTATATTTTTCTTTGTTGTACTTGTCGATTAAATTTGTTGGTACATAATAAAGGAAGCAAGATGAGAAGGATGGAAAAGTAAAGCAATAGTCGTGTTTGTTTATGACTCCTTGAAAATGATGAGCATGATTGAAAGAGGTAATTGTAACGACCCTGATGAACATGATCTTGAAACTTCCAGCTAATGAGTTCAATCTGGAACACATTGATGTTTGAAAAATGAAGCAGAGACTTGCTGCAATATGGAGGCTGAACATGCAAAGGAATATTGATTTTAGAGGGAGCTATTAACATAATTTTACATGATGCCTTAACTAAAAGGTTATTATGATAACTCTGATATCAATGATCTGCTAGGTATATGACTTGAATCCCTGGGATAACACATTACAAAAGCATGTGAAGAGGTTGAAAGGAAATTTGATTTGATGATCAACATCATATATGGTCTCTTGAAGAAAGAGAGAGAATTAACAATGACAACTCCGAGGAAGAAGATATTATAGCTTGTTGATTATTTCAATCCATAAGCACTTTAATTGAAAAAGTGAAAAACATGGAGAAGGATTTTTGTACAATATGTGAAAGGATGTTGATCTCAAAGGAAACAAGTAAGTAAAATCTGAAATCTTGAAGGTCATCATGTTGAGGTAACTATGATAATGATATTTTGGTATTGGTTATCTTGTTGGTATATGGTTTTATTACCTAGAATAATGTTGCAGAAATGCATATTTATAGTTGAGAGAAGTGCATCTATAACTAATTTTTTTAACCTCAATTCATTATGTGTCAATATGTATACATCATATTGGGATTGAGAGGTAGCAGTACAATAAGATAACCTGATGTGTATATTTTGATGAAAATCACTTTCATGATTAGAGGGAGTTATGATTAGATCTACTTTGATTGGTGCAATACAGTGCCTTTTCTGATGATGGCCTGAACCCTATCAACCTATTGGATCCAGAAAGGTAAAATATTTATATGATGAGATACAAAGGAAAAGGAGGGGCCATGCAACTTCTCAAATATCTCCATGAAGAACTAGTATTTGATAAATTGATGAAGATATGCTAAAAGAACATGTAACTTCCCAATTAAAAGGAACTAAGGAATCCCCTCTATGCTTAAGAGGAAGTAAGAAGTCTCCTAAAGTATTTGAAAAGGAGCAAGGACTATTCCCTAAGGGAATGAGGATCTCCTCTTTGGATGAGAGGGAGTAATGATGTGTTGGCATTATGGATAATGTGTTGTCCTTGATGGAAACTTGATTGATAAAGATGTCAAACTGTGATAATATGATATCATACAGTGAGGTATAGATGTTACAGATGCTATGAACATAGAAATGACAGTTCAGAGATAGATGGATGATAAATTTGAAGTTTGAGAAAGCATACACAGTTCTTATGAAGGAGGGTCACATAAATATGCAGGTCTTATGAGAAAAGTTTCTTACATAATCTGAACCATGGTAATCTAGATACCAGGGGTCATTACCATGGTATTGACCCATAGTAATTGGAGCTACAACGATTATTTAATCCCATCAAAGAATACTAATGACATTACCAAGGGACATACCTAAGGTATTGGCTAAGGCTAAATATATATAAGGAGATGGAGATGAAGGTGTTAGGTGTGCAAGTTATGGGATATGCATGTGTAATATGATCTGAAACAGGGATGCACTAGAGATAAAGGAGATGGCTCAGATCTGATAGATTTGAATGTGTCGTGAATACTAATGAATATAATTTCTTGATTTTTTTATGATTGTAGCCAACAATGATAGATATGTTGTGATAATGATACTCTGATATGAATGCGTGAGAGTGAATGTTGCACAGTATGTGTTGTGGTTGCAAGCGAAAGTATGTTTCAGGAATTTTAGATCTGTACGCTAGTTTGATATTGTATAGTCATGTACATATGTGAATCTAGTTCTGTATAGTCACGTATAATTTCAGTGAATTTATTTTGTATGTTGAGATCTGTATGTGGGTGTTATGCATGGTAGTCACGTACATACGCTGATATGTTTCAGGGATGTTGCGTATATGTTCTAAGGTTTTGCAGTATGGATTGATGATGACATTTGATGAGTTCTTCTCTATTTTCTATTATCTACCAATGATGTCTCTATCTTAATGATCTATGTATGACAGTTTTTATTGGGTTGAATAAGACTTGGTATATTGATTAGTGTTGGTGATTGTTGTACAGGTAAATCCCCTCTGCGGACAGAGGCGATCCCACTAGCCTAAATGGGGTCTAGAAACAATCAAACAACGCTAACACTCAGGTTCCTAATTGCAAAGTAAAGGCCAATGATGAGAGCCTACCTTGAATCCAACGCTAGTATTCGTAGAAGAGTCGTCACTTCCGTTCTTTTGCTTCAGCTGGTCACAATCCTCACGATCCTCGTGAACAAACACTTGCACATGCAAAGAACAAGACAAATACAAGCATAAAACCCAAGAAATGCAACTATGTATCAGTCAAAAAGGATACAACCAAAACATCATTATAAATACAATATGAGTGGAACCATAATGATAGTAGTCTATTATTATTGATAAACAAAGAAAGATACAACCAAGTTTTGACGTCAAATCCTCCTTTGGCTGGGTGATCAGCAACACATGCCTTGCAAAGCTTGTAGGGGATGGGGAACAAGCCTCTCTCTCCTTGGTTACTTGGACATGGATCTCCTCCTTAAAGATATAGCCTTATGGGGATGAACAAGGCCTCTTGTAGCATGAGCTTAGCAATTCTCAGACTTTGGGACTTAGATTTGGGAGCTTGAAGAGTAGAATTACTAACTAGCTTGTTAAAGGCAAAAGGGCAAGCTTATATAGAGGTAGGAGAAGTAGATAAGACCATCCACAAGATTCATGGGATTGTCCTTATCATTAGGAAGCTTCCATGAGAGGTGGAGAACTACTTCCTTCCTTGGGAGATTCGAAGCCCAACTAAACTAACTCAAACTGGAATCAGTTCATGAATAGGTTAGGAAGAACCTTCGGAAGTTGTTTGTTAAAAACTTTACCCAACTGGGTTGGTGCTAGTGCGACTCTGATACAGAGTGCCAGCTGGCACGCCCTCTTTGGAGGATTGCCCCCATTGGCCCGAGTGATACACTGTGGAACAACGCCAATGGAAAAAGGGCTATATTTATGGGTATTTTGTAGAAGATGTCTTCAGGGCATATGAAGTACATACTCAAGGGGATACAATTAAGGTGTTTTCAAGTTATGTCACTTCTCACAAGTCCCGGAATAGGTTCTCCCATGTGCGGGAGAAGGGGTAACAGGGACAGTGACAAAATACTGTGTAACAGATGCCCCCCTAAAGCATGAAACCCAAGAGAGAGAGGGGTGAAATGCTTTACAAGAACATGGTCGACTGAAAACACGGCCGTTGGAGAACTTGCACGAAGTACAACTGATATCTCAAGTACATGATGTACATGGTATGGGTGCAGCCATCCATAGCAGAGTACATAAAAATCTGGATCCAAGGTATGGACGCAGCCATCCAGCGAGGATCGATGAATAGACTCAGGCATGGTTGCAACCATCTAGTGAATGAGTCATGTAGTGATGATAATAATCCACAAAATGCAACCTATATCTCAACAGACAAAATCCAGGGTCTTGCACTCCATCTCAACCTGAACAAAGTACAAGTTCAAGCATGCGAATATGGGAGTCGAAGTCGAACATGCGAGAACATCGTCTGATTACCAATTAATGATGAAAATTGTTAACAGACGCGAGAGGTACCACCAATAATGACAATGGTCCTCAAGGTACTATAGGTACAATCCACAACGTGTGAATCAGTGAGCCGGTGTCGAACACCCGTAGAATCATCCGATCAGAGGCCAATGATGAAAACCTCGCGTCGAACACGAAGAACCTGCCATTGAGGCATGCATGCTCCAAGGCACCTGAAGGGAGTCTCTAAGTCAACTTCCTGGATAATGAGCTGAAGTCGACAGGAAGTGACCTTGATCGAAGGTGGGCCACAATGTTTCCCACATCATCGACACGAGACAGAGAAGGATAAAATGTTTTGTGTGAGGTATCAGAGGGAGGTTGAGTATTCTGTAGAGGTAAACTTCTCTTGAACATATCGGCGACATGACAGTGGACTTGGCAGTATTTGACATCAAATGATCAGGGGTCATGGTGACAAGACGATGAGCAGATGAATGGTCAAACAGGATAACCCAAACCCACAGAGGCAAGTGTAAAACAAGATGAGATGTCCCCACCCAGACATGAATGCAGACAAGTGCCATGTTCAAGAGCGACATACTGCCGACACGACGATAATTGTGCTTCCTTTATTCCCCCACCATTTCTGGCGAGTACCCTGATTATTTTTGGATGACAAGCTTGACAGGGGTAGCATATGCTTGGGAGGCGTCATCACGACGAAATCCGATGTCATTAAGTTTTAACGAGTTTGACAAAGGAAGAACTCGACGTCTTTTCATGTTTAGCGAGTTTGAAAAGACACCGGAAAAGTAAACTCCAGGGGTGTCCTTTTTCGTAAAGTTGTGTCTCTCGAGCCCGAAAAAGTATAAAACAATGCTCGAAAGAACCACCCGATCATTACGACCGAGGAGTACTTTTCATAAGTAGTGATTCTGATCTGAAAAAGTAAAAAAGCAATCAAAACCACGTCGCTTCATGACCGTTAACAAACCGGAAATGACAAGGGTCCGACAATCTTTTCGTTTTTAAACGGTCAGAAAAGAGTTTAAAGACGACCACCTCTTACTTGCGTTTAACAAGTCAAGAGTAATAACGCGGCAATCTTTTCATCTTTAAACGGTCAGAAAAGAGCTGAAAATAGACCTCCATTTTTATTCTCTTTAGCGAGTCAAAAGGAAAAAATACTCGGCAATCTTTTCATATTTTACGAGTTAGAAAAGATATTAAAGGTGACTCGAGTACGGGTTCATTTTTACACAAGCTTGAACCATGGAGAACTCTGCTTGAATTCGGTTTCATGTTTACACAAGCTTGAAACAAAAAACTATGCTTGTTATAAGTTTTCATGCCCCCCAGCATAATGACGCAAAATGAGGTACATGCCCCCCAAGCTTCATTGCATTCAACAAAGTGGATGGAATGACGGTTCATGTTTGAGATCTTGGAAAGACTCGACTTGTATTTTACGAGATCTTAATCAAAGACTCGATGGGGAAAGGGAGTTGTTTCATTTTTTAATGAGGTTGACACAGTGAAAGAACTATCGTCATAACTCTTGTTTCATTTTTTAACGAGCTTGACACAAGATCAGGAACTATGCTCGACCAAACCCAGTTTCATTTTTTAAGGAGCTTGACATAGGAAAGCGAACTATGCTCCGACCAGACCTAGTTTCATTTTTTAAGGAGCCTGACATAGGAAAGTGAACTATGCTCCGAACAGACCTAATTTCATTTTTTAAGGAGCTTGACATAGGAAAACAAACTATGCTCCGAACAGACCTAATTTCATTTTTTAAGGAGCTTGACATAGGAAAACGAACTATGCTCTTACCAGTCCTAGTTTCATTTTTTAAGGAGCTTGACATAGGAAAGTGAACTATGCTCCGACACGAACTTCCTCATAATGAACAAGAAGTCGTGGCTTCCAAGAGTGCCACTCCTGGTGGAAGGATAACATCTTGGAAGTCAGGACCCAATGCCCCCAGGACACTATGCATGACGGAAACATCACTGGATATAGGCACGGGATAAGTCGCCACGTAGTTGACCTGCGGTGGGGCAGATACAACCGGTGGATAAAAACCAGAAGGGGATGACAACTGCGCAGGAGGCACCGGCAGACTAAAGAATGATAATTGATCTATAGTCACCATCCTTTCGTCGTGTGGAAATCAAACCACACGGAAAAGTGAAGAGACAACGGCCCCCATGGCATAAACATAGTCACGACCAAGGAGAAGAATGAAATCTAAAGCACCTTGGGTAACCAGTACGTCGATATAGACGGTTTTTTCTCCCAAAGTAATAGGGAACTTCGGAAGGAACCCTAATGGTTGACTGGTTCCTCTGTCAAACGCCATCTAATTCTGTGCAACCGGCACAAGCTGTGGGGAGCCCAAAGCTTGCCAAGTAGTGGAAGGCATAAGACTGACAGATGCACCCTCATCCAAGACAGTGCCAGGTACTACCTTATCATAGGCATGTACTATAATCTAGAAAGGCACATGGGATGGAAGGCAGAAGGTAGTCAAATGACTCCAGTCAAAGGAAATGACTGAACTACTTGGTGGGGGAAGTGTATGAATGCCCCCTTGCTCTGAAGAAGGACTCTTTGGATCAGCTGGGATAGGAGAGTTGTTTTCGGACTCAGGAGAATCTGATGAGATGAGAAGAACATGATCATGAAGCTCTTCCAGAATAGAGTGATCAATAGGCGGTGAACTCAAGTTGACACTCTCTCCTACCAATGGTTGGTCTGGAACAGGCTTAGCACAGCCAGGTTCGGGAAGAGGAGGATGGACAAGAGAAGGATCTAAGTCAATCTCTTTGTCAACAGGGGGAGGATCTGAAGAGAGCCTCTGATAACCAATAGGGATTTGAGGTGAAGAAGCTATAAGGCTTTCCAAAACAGCAGAAGCTTTATCCATGAGCGGACAAAGGTGAAGGAGATGGTGGCCTTCACATAGCCTATAGGGTAATCGAATCTTCCCTTTCTTCTTACCCTTGCCAGTTGATAGGGTAGCATCGCCATGAGCTTCAGAGGGTGATGAGGGGTGGGCTGGATCATGAGACCATACTTCTAAGATCCTGGGAATGCCAGGATAATCACGAAGAAGATGGTCATCCTTGCACAATTTACAAGGAAACTTGACCTTCCGCGAAGGAGCAAAAGGTGGCCCGACCTGAGATGTACTTGGGGCAGGAGCTGCACTTTTAGCCTCTCGCTTAGGTGACTTCTTCTTCTTCGCCTTCTTCTTCTTCTTCTTAGCCACCTGGTTACTTGAATCTAGACTTTCACCAGGTGAAGTAGAAGTTGAGGACGTAGAAACTGGCGAAGAAGGGGAGAGGTCCACCTTGGAATCAACATGATGTTGTTCTGGTGGAGGAACTGATTGACCAGTAGTAGAGACCACATAGGTTGAGAACAACCAAACAAGCAACCCAACAGTTAACCCAGGAAGGGACAACGTTGCCATGTAAGGAGCACCAACATTCCCAAAAGGAGGAAAATGACCAGGTTTCCCGTCAGAGGGGATTCCTGGGTTGGTGAACTCTGGAAAAGTTGCCATCAAAACTGAAAATCACACACGGGGCTGAAAAAGAGCCAAGACACACAATCAAACGGCCAACAAACAGAATCTAACAGGGCATGTGATCGCGGGTAATTTAATTTTTAGACACAAGGACATAACTTGACCTTTTCATCTTTAGAGAGTCGAGAAAAGGACCAAAAGATGACTCTAGTGGCCTTCGAATATTTAGTGAGCCTGAAGTGAAAAATGCTCAAGTGAGCCTTTTATTTTAAGGAGTCCGAAAAGGATCAAAAAGTGACTACTCTGGAGAAACTAGGCAAGGGGTTTACCAGACAATCCGTAAAACTACATATACCTTAGCAATCATATGAAAACCAAGGACTTTCCGTACGGCAATCAATCTTCCCGAATGCTGTGTTCGGTGCGTTACGGGCTGTAAGGTGGCAGACACGACTTCCTGTGGATCAAGGATGATAACCTAGTGGAGTCTCCCCATATATACTCGACGGTACGTGGGAGCACAAGTTCGTACTAGACCACAGTTGAGTCACAAAAGGATGAATCACCCAACCTTAAGTGGAAACAAAAGTGACTAGGTTTAATGACGTTGGAGCATGTCTCTAGCCTAGACCTCTAGAATGTGAGCGTTATGTTCCAATGCATTTTTAGATTCATTCGATTTATTTTAAAGTTGACCTTGAGTTAAGTTTCGGTTTTCAGGTCCTACCATATGTAATCTCTCAAAATTCCCTAAATGCAATCTATATGCCAAAACATGTCATTCCATTCGATGAATGCTAATTACGAGAGAGTTGAAGAGCTTTCATGTAAATGAAAGGATCACAAACAACAAAAGAGTTTCCCTAATGCGACTAATGCAAATCAATAAACTTTTCTTTAAGATCACTAAATCACTAATCGAAATGAAAAGTCCTAATTTTCATTAACTGATTCAAAGCAAAAGAGATTTTTCTTTTTTGATAATGGCAAAATGCACTAAAGAACTTTTGAGAAATAACACAAACAAATTCTATCCAATACAAACACGTTCAGTTCCTCAAATCACAAATCAAACATCCAGAGAACCAAAAATATCCCAAAGACAACAATGAGCCGTGTGATCTGGGTTCAAAGTGAGACGAAGCGGAATTCAAGTGAAGACGAAGCAAATCACCCAAATAACACAACAAAATGATTCACAACTACCAAACAAGTGTAAGGGAGAAAAAAAAAGAGTCGACTGGACCACAAAAAGATCAAAACACCTTAGGAAGGCTCGATTCACAAGGCCACTAGATGCCCTAGGGCTAGAAATGTGAAATCAATATAAAAAAGCAAACACCCAAAGGGTAGCGATCAAAACCAGTCAAATCATACTCCAACACACTCAAGTAGTCTGAAAAAGGTACTTAGGACAAAACCCAAGCTCAAAAAGTTCACAACCAAGAAAACTTCAAAAGTTTACAGGCCTGGCGCAACTGTCAGGCTGCAACAGGTGCCTTTCAAGAATTGGTGCGGGTTGTAAATGTGCAACTTGCGCCAACTAGCGCAACTGTCACGCTATAAACTAGTGCCAGCCGAGTTTTCTATGGAAAAATAAAACAAAATATCCAAGGCAAAACCAGCAATACCTAAGTACACTAAGAGGAAAAAAGCAACACAGGCATACAACCCAGAAAGCTAAGCAAGTAGGAGAAACCAAGGAAATAACCAAGAAACAAGGCAAGTTCCAAGCCGTCCAATTTGTAAACCAAACCGGAGATGGACTGAAGTAGCGTTGATCTACTTCGCTAATGCAAAGAAATAACATTTTGAAGGCTATCTGGCCAGACTTCAGGCTCCGTCTAAATTTTACAAATCAAACAACAAGACGAGATAAACAAACAAGGCAAAATCCAACTCCCCAGTGGAGTCGCCAAATTGTTGTACAGGTAAATCCCCTCTGCGGACAGAGGTGATCCCACTAGCCTAAATGGGGTCTAGAAACAATCAAACAATGCTAACACGCAGGTTCCTAATTGCAAATTAAAGGCCAATGATGAGGACCTACCTTGAATCAAAGGCTAGTATTGGTAGAAGAGTCATTGCTTCCGTTCTTTCACTCCAGTTGGTCACAATCCTCACGATCCTCGTGAACAGACACCTGCACATGCAAAGAACAAGACAAATACAAGCGTAAAACCCAAGAAATCCAACTATGTATCAGTCAGAAAGGATACAACCCAAACATCATTATAAAGACAATATGAGTGGAACCATAATGATATTCGTCTATTATTATTGATAAACAAAGAAAGATACAACCAAATTCTAATGTCAAATCCTTCTTTGGCTGGGTGATTAGCAACACATGCCTTCCAAAGCTTGTAGGGGTGGGGAACAAGCCTCTCTCTCCTTGATTACTTGGACATGGATCTCCTCCTTAAAGATATAGCCTTATGGGGATGAACACAGCCTCTTGTAGCATGAGCTTAGCAATTCTCAGACTTTGGGACTTAGATTTGGGAGATTGAAGAGTAGAATTACTAACTAGCTTGTCAAAGGCAAAAGGGCAAGCTTATATAGAGGTAGGAGAAGTAGATAAGACCATCCACAAGATTCATGGGATTGTCCTTATCATTAGGAAGCTTCCATGAGAGGTGGAGAACTACTTCCTTCCTCACGAGATTCGAAGCCCAACTGAACTAACTCAAACTGGAATCAGTTCATGAATAGGTTAGGAAGAACCTTCGGAAGTTGTTTGTTAAAAACTTTACCCAACTGGGTTGGCGCTAGTGCGACTCTCATACAGAGCGCTAGCTGGCGCGCCCTCTTTGGAGGATTGCCCCCATTGGCGCGAGTGATACACTGTGGAACAGCGCCAATGGAAAAAGGGCTATATTTATGGGTATTTTGCAGAAGATGTCTTCAGGGCATATGAAGTACATACTCAAGGGGATACAATGCAGGTGTTTTCAAGTTATGTCACTTCTCACAGGTCCTGGAATAGGTTCTCCAATGTGCGGGAGAAGGGGTAACAAGGACGATGACAAAATACTGTGTAACAGTGATGTATTATGATTGGTTTTACAGTAATTCAATATTGATGTATCCGTTGTGATTCATTATTCAGTGATTGACCTAGTGATTCAATTTGACAAAGATTTCAGTATTCACTGATTTGAGATATGTATGCAGGTCTTCTACAGAGGAAGAGTGTATATAGATGGGGTTTATTCTGAACAGTGGCATATACAATTTGAATATTAATTTGGTCAGGGTTTTAAGTGTTGCTAGTTGATGACATTTGATGGGTTTTGTGTACTTGTTATGATGGCTGATCTGGATGGTTTATATATGTTATGGATTGGTTTGATTTGGTTGCAACAGTTAGTTGAGATTCAATGATTGGTTTGTTGATGTTATAGTGATTTAGTTTGTTTAGTGATTGGATGATTTGATTCAGTATTTGGTTTCAAAGTTGTTACTTGGTGTGGTATTAATGTTGGAAGTGGGTCCAATATGAAAATATAATGAAAGGTGACCTACAGGTTTTGATGTTTTGAGTCAGGTGGATTCAGTTTGAAATATTATAAAACATGGTCCACTAGAGGAGTTGAGGTTTGGAACCTTCAATAAGGGAGTTAGAGAATCCTTACATTGGTAGATGGTAAATTTTTTCAAGGGGTAGATGCTCCCTTCTGGTAGGAGTCGGTAAACGAGATCAAGGTGTTGGAGCTCCCTTCCATTGGGTGTTGGAGAATGAGTGGAGGTTGTAGCCTCCTGCAGGTGGGTGCTTGCATGTTGGTAAGAGTCTGCCCCAATACAAGATTGTAAGAAGTTTTTCTTAATAATAAAAGAAGAAGACATAGATGATGATAGCGATGGTTTTCTCCCACATTGGGTTTCCACCTAAAAAATCCTGGTGTCCCCATGTGTTGTTGTGTTTCTTATGTGTGATGTTTTACTCTACACTTTATTGCATTCTATATGTTTGATGAAATAAATAATGCATTGGTTAAAGATACATATTTTATGGAACTTATGAAGAATTAGTTAATTGGATATACATTGTTTTCATTCACTAAAGTCGTGTAAATACGCTGGTTGTATAAATGACAGTAGTGTACAGAAATGAGAATCGGAAAATGAAAAAGTTAAAGTGAGTTAAAAATACTGATTCACCCCCACCTCTCAATATTTTTCCCAACATGATGGAAATTATACTTTGTTCTTCATGTGTCATGAACTAGGCTAGAACTAACAATTGTATGTCTAGTGAAGGCCATGCAGGGAGAATGGGGTCCAGAGGATTGGATAAGCATATAAGATTTCCTTGAGGATAGAGAATCCAAGATAGGAAGTAGATCAACACTCTTTGGGGATTGGACAAGTATCCAAATTAAGTGTAGTCAAAGAGGATTGATATTCTTTGAGGATTGGAAATTCAAGATAATAATAATCCTAAAAGGACATACCTAGTGAAAATTCGGATGGGGTATGTTCCTTAAGAGGTAGTGTGGTGTTTCACATCAAGCCTCCCAACATTATGCTCTGATCTAAGTAGATCTTGTCAGTTAAAGGCCTTACTATGATGACAATGTAGGCTATGATTGTAATCACCCTGGTGAAAAGTTCATGTAATAAAAGTTAATAAAGGAAAAATAAGACCACGTTAAGGGACACTTATTCCAAGTTGAATGTTGGGCAAAGATATCCTAGTGGGAATCACTAGATGTGTGTGTTTTGGCAAATGAAAATTGGCAAAGGCTAAGGCAAATGCATTAAAAGGAAAAAAGTCATTTTTGTCACATTTATTTATGAAAATAATAGGAGAAAAGGAAGGTAAAAGGTCACACGTTGCATGTGAGGAGGAAATTAAAGGAAAATAATGGAAAATGAAGAAAATAGAGGCCTCATTGATAAAAAGGCTTCCGAGGATTAGTGGGAAAGCTCTTGAGAGTGTAAGCTCTTAATCAGTACAAGTTTGGAGCTCCCTCATATTCTCTCTCTCTGTAACTCTTGGTCACTTAGGGTTTTCTTGGAGAACTCTAGCTTTGGATCAAGGAAGGAAAAGAAAAAAAATACTTTCAGGTAGCCTTTTGCATGTGTGATTTCCTAGTTGGTTTCGACATGCATGGCTTTGCATGCTGGTGTATGGTTCTCTTGTTGTCAGTGGCATGGTTTTGTCGAGTTATGACAGTGGATTTTAGCCTAGCCTAGCCTTTTTATGGATGTCATGGTATGTTGGGATGTTATTTCGATTTTTTAGCTTTGGAATTTTTCGATGGATTTTGTTAGAGAATTATATATTACAGGGCAATGGAACATATAAAAATTGTAGAAATATAAACACAGAAAATGCATAAAACAAGAGAGACACAGATATACGTGGTTCACCTAGTTTGGGCTACATCCACGACAAACAGCCAGTCCTTCTTTTTATATTATCCAGCAAACTGAAGAGATACAACCTACAACAGATCCGTTGTAATTCCCTCTTCGCTGTCAATCTCCTCTCTCTTCCTCACTCAAAATAAAGATGTTCATAGACGCAATACAATTCCCTCATATATAGCGAGGGGTTGCCTTCTAGGGCAAAAAACCCTAAATTAAACATAACTTCTACTATCAGATCTCTGCCTAATGAATGACCCAGATTGACTACGAAATTACAACATTTTACAATGTCTCCCCCCTGGACCCCCCCTGCAGCGAATATTTTACAGGCAATGTTGTCGCCCCATTACGAACTGGGGTCCAATGCAACTATACCTTTGAATATAGAAGATAATCAGGCTCCACACCCAACAATCTCCCTCTTGGAGACTGATTATAGCAACTCCACTACTGCTTCATTTGCTGGACAATGACTCGACTTTGGACCTGGTTGTTTCTCATCTTCTTCATCATACTTGAAGACCAATTGAAACTGAGCAAATTCTTAGTTTCTCCCTGGTTACAACTTTTGTTAACATATCTGTAGGATTCTAACTAGTGTGTATCTTTTCCAGCTTCAATTGTCCATCTGCCAATGCTAACCGTACGAAATGGTACTTGAGCTGTATATGTTTAGTCTTGGAATAAAATGCAGAGTTCTTTGCAAGATGTATGGCAATCTGGCTATCACTGTATAACTTTCCCAACTCCTGCTTCTTACCCAATTCATCCAGAAACCTTTGTAACCAAATCATTTCTTTACTAGCCTCTGTAACAACAACATACTCTACTTCTATTGTTGAGAGTGCAACAACACTTTGTTGTTTTGAGACCCAAATAACAGCTGTTCCACCTACAGTAAACACATACCCTATTTTTCTTCTCATGTTATCTCCATCACCCACCTATCTGCATCAACATATCCCTGTAGAGCAATGTTTGAACCACCAAATCATAATGCTTGATTTGTGGTACCTCTCAAATACTTGAGAATCCACTTCACCACCATCCAATGTTCTTTTCCTGGAATATTCATGTACCTGCTTACAACTCCCACAACGTCTGCAATATCAGGCCTTATGCAGACCATTGCATACATTAAGCTTCCAACTGCTGATGCATATGGAACTTTAGACATATGAGCCATTTCTTCCTGAGTCTTGGGACACTCCTCCTTACTTAATTTGAAATGGCTAGCTATACTAACTGGTTTTGCATTCCGCATATTAAACCTTTTCAACACCTTTTCTATGTACTCAATTTGAGATAATTTTAATTTGTTATTCTTCCTGTCTCTAGTTATTCTCATACCAAAGATTTGTTTTGTAGCACCCAAATCCTTCATTGCAAATGAGTTTGCCAATTTTATTTTGAGCACATTTATTTCTTGCATGTTAGAACCTGCAACAAGCACGTCATCTACATACAATAACAATATAATATAGCTTCCATCATTTTGCCTTTTGAGATAAACACAATGATCAGAGTGACATCTAGTATAACCTTGTTCAGACGTAAACCTATTCAGTTTTAGATACCACTGCCTTAGAGCTTGTTTTAATCCATACAAGCTCTTTTTCAACCTGCACACTAGTTTCTCGTTCCCTTTTACCTCATATCCCTGTGGCTACTGCATATATATCTCTTCCTCCAAATCCCCATGGAGAAAGGCTATCTTTACATCTAACTACTCAAGATGCAAATCTTCAGCTACTACCAAACTTAAAATAGTTCTGATTGAAGTCATTTTAACAACAAGAGAAAATATGTCATCAAAGTCTATACCCTTTTGTTTTGCAAACTCTTTCACCACAAGTCTAGCTTTATACCTTTTTCTACCTCCATCTTCTTCCTTCAACTTGTAAACCCATTTATTCTACAATGTTGTTTTACCTGCAGGCAACCTGACTAAGTCCCAAGTCTGGTT